>PVKM010016698.1:0-26580 GCA_004027735.1 Carollia perspicillata
ACCAGCACACAAATGACTAGTATCACATGTGGAATTTCAGAAGTCAAGGTCTCTTTAAAGTCTGGAAAACTAAAGAGATCACAGAAATCCTCAGAATGTTGCTAGAGACATGATGATTATTTGGTGATCCCAGTATTCGAATAATATAAGCACCTACTCTAGGCTACATATTTTTATGAGAAGTGTCTCTTTTAGCTAGAACCCTTTGGCAGTGGTAGATAGTATCACAATTTTTATTTGAGGCCCAGTAAATTGTTTCCAAGTACAGAAGTAAGGGGGACAGGGGTTCAGGGCTAGGGAAGACCGAGTCCAATTTTTACTGCCGTCCTGGTTCCAAGTTTCTCCACTTCATCAAACAAACTTTAATAAATGGCTGTCCAAAAGTTTAGGCAAAACAAATATTGGCCATGGCATTTGCCTCTTAAAAATAGCGAACATTGGCTAGCAGAGTTGAATGGATCAGGGTACTTCCTAAGCGCTGTGTCAGAACCCATGGTAGTCTCCTCAATTTCTCATCTTTTATCATTATCCCAGGGGGTGTGTATATGATGAGAGAAAACTGGTTAGATCCTCAAGCTCTTCTGCCATTTCGTTATCTTAGAGAAAGAGAAAATACGATTCAAGGGGTTATGTAAAAATAAGGTGCAATTCGTAGAGAAACAAAGAATGCCACATACTCTTAGTTCTCAGAAAATATTTTTGAAAATCTACTGTGTTAGTCTGGTTTCAGGAAGTTGCAAAACAGATCCAGGCAAAAAGTTTCAAGTGCAAGTTGTTTATTTGGGATGTAGTCCCTGGAAATACTGAACAGGGAAGGAAGAAAGTGGAACAGGGAAGGGAAGGCCAGGAAAAACAAGGGAAATGAACCTCACAAAGCAATTCCCAATGAGACGGAGTGCAGTCTAGCTCGGACGGGTTCTCCGAGGGGCCGTGTAGTGTGTGAGGCTCAGAGTCGACCCGCCCCGGGGATGAGGCAGCTGGGCTATTTCACACCAACTCCTGTCAGTCACTTACCAGGGGATGCTCCCAGGGACTTTCCTTTCCTGATACTTCTACAGGCAGAACAGAATGGGCTCAGAGAAGACACAGAGCCCTGGCAGTTGGAGATCAGCCCTGCAGGCACCAGCATGGTAAGACCCAGGGGCACATGGGTCTGCCTCAGACAGCCTTGGTTCCGTCTGCGGACAACATGCATTCAGTCAGCATTCTGTCAGAAGTGGCCTGAGTTTCTCAGATCTTAATTTGTACTGTGATAATGAGTGCAATTGCCCCTGTGGAGAAGGGACAGTGCATTCCAAACAGGGTTCCCAGCAATATCAACAGCAACACCACCATCATCACCCCTTACACGGTTCATGATGGTTCAAGGGTGCCGATAAAAGCTCCCAGTGAAGTACCACGGAAGGCACCACGAGGACAGCCAAGGCCCGAAAAGCAGAAGCAGCATTCACATAACCGACTTAGAAATTCATCAGTCACAATGCAATTATTATAGAGTCTTGTGATTCAAGTTGATGAATAGAAAATAGGTGTTCAGTCTGTATTTGTGAAATAAATAAATAAATAAATAAATAAATAAATAAATAAATAAATAAATGCCTTTCTTGAAGAATAACACATGCCACTTTATTTCTAGAAAGCATGAACACACTCTTTGGGCCAAGCTGCATTTACCTGCAGACTTACTCGGAAATGTGTATTTCGACTTCACTGACAGAGTTCCGGAGATTTATAGGCATGTTATAAGCAGCACTTTGATCACAATAGGCTCTTTAAATTTCTGTGATGCTGTGGTGAAATTTTCTGGCCAGAGCTTTTCCTAAGGCCACTTTGTATGTTAAATTGCAGTCCCTTGGGAGGTGGTATCTAAGACTGTTATGAATTTCACAGGGCTAATAAGACAATGCATTAGCCAAGAAACCTTGGGAAAATCAGGATGGAGAGAGGAGTTCTGGCTCATCGCAACAGGCAAGAGTTTCCCCATGAGCTCACTGATTTATTTCAATGGCAAATTTTAATTGAGCCAGTCACAGAAAGAAATTACGTTTGATGCCTTCAATAATTGCACAATTTCAGTTTCCCTTTGTCTTGTTTTTTTTCTCATTCATGTTTATATTGTTTTATATGCATTTTCAAAAACCATACCAGATCATTTTTTCAAAAAGGAACATAGTTTCTTGATCTGAGAACAGTTTATGACAGCAAACGTAGGGATTCAAAAATGTTGGGAGAAAGCAACGCTTATCTTCTGTGATCTTTATTTTCTTCTCTTTTTAAGATAGATTAATACTAACCTATGAATTTCAAGAAAGATATAACACTTTTTAATGTAAACTGAGGTGATTGTTCTAAACACACAGTTTGTTTATTTTCAAAGCACAGGCTATACGTTTTGCTTTATACTAGTTTGGGAGTAGATTTTTACTTTCTGTCCTTTTACAGATCTGTTACAAAATGTTAACTTCTTCATCCAGTGAGAAAAGTATTATTTTAGCTTGTCTGTTTTAGCAGCAGGAGAATAAACATGAAGCGGTGCCACTTCAGTTTTTTGTTTTACTGTTTTCTGTTCTGAAACTCTTCTGCTACTTCTGTCCATGAAAGACAGAGAAATGTCTGCTCTGTGCCCGATGGTCACGGGACAACTGAGTTCCAGAAAGCGCCTGGATATTTACTGGCCTCCTGCCAACTCCCGGTGGCAAAGAGAAATGACTTTGATGAAGGTGCAAGTTCTCAGTTCTCCACCCTTCTCAGTCTTTCCAGAAATACCTGCACGCCTACCACTCCCCCAAAACAAACAAAGATTGGCAACCTTTTGAATATCAAAACAGAACAGGAAGCAAGATTTGTAATAGTCTCTCGAAATAGGCACTTGACAAATCCAGCTTTCTGATTAGGAATTTTAATTGAATTGAATGGAGACATGCTCCCATTGTCTACATTACATCGGTAACCTGCACGGCAAATGACATTTACAAAAGAAACATTTGTTTATTTATCCATCCGTTCTTTGTCGTTAAGTGATCGAGTTGGGTATTTGTATCTTTGAGCATTAATTTAAGAAGCTCCATCTGTAAAACCATGTCATTTTCCAAAGAGTGTTACATTTCTCTTCTATTTGTACTTTCGATGTTTGTCACAGATGGAAAGCTTCAGTTTTCAGTGGAATTCTTATTTATTATCAAAGACAACTTTTGGGAGGAAAACAACACTTTTTTTAGACAAACCCAATTTGTTTGCATATAAAATATGATGTTAAGATTAATATTGTACTGTGTTTGCAATACTGTGAAAATACTTGGATCTTATTTTGACTAATTATGTATCTCAACTTATCCTATAATAAAACATTTAGCTGAGACATATTCTTGCTTTGCACTGTTTTTTTAAAGTAGAGGTGTGAGTTTCCCTCTCTTAACTGTGTTTGAATTTGTGCAATAAAATTACTTTTGTTTAAAAAAGTCTCTGCCTTGAAAGTACCTTCCCTTTTCTTGTTTAGACCTCATATTTACTCTAGAGATGGTTGCAGTTCAGATAAATATGATAGCCATACAATGGGCTATGAGGTGCTTTGAGATAAAGGTAATGATTGGCAATTATACATATTGTTTAGGGCATATGAAATACATTGCATAGGCCAAATATGCCCTGAGAACTCTTTCTGGCTGGACCACAAGCTAAGAATAGTTTTTATGCTTTAGATGATTGAAAAAGGAATATTTCATGACAAACATTGCATGAAATTCAATTTTACGTATCCATAAATAACCTGTCATTGGAACATAGTTATACTCACTTGTTTACATATCATTTAATGACTGTTGTACTGTAACACCAAAAAGCTGAGTAGTTACAGCAGAGACTATATGTATGGCCTACAAAGCCTATAATATGAACCATCTGGCCCTTCACAGAAAAAGTATGCCAACTCTGGTATCTCTCTCTTTCCTATCTATACATAAATAGATATAAATACAGAGGGCATATATCTATCGTTATATGTATCAGAGATCTATGTAGATCTACCAACGATCTACCTGTCATAGATCCATCTATATCTACATGTCCATGATTTATTGATGATATATCCTAGATATATCTATATCTGTGATCTACATCTAAACATCCATGACCTATGTATCACACTTACATACCTCTATGACCTATATATTTATATCTACATCGATATCTATTTATCCATAGGAGACAAAGAGAAGAGAGATTCATCATTCAATAAAAACATTGTACCTATCATTTAAGCTCAACTGTGTAGGACATTTTTATACTAGTATGGACAACTAAGCATACGGTGATCAACATTCTTGTCCTAACTTACATTTCACGTAAAAAAAAGATGTACAAATTAGCAGCTAGGAGGCTCCATCCTGTAATCACATGACCTCATCATTAGCCTGTCTTCATCTAGATAGACCCCAGCAAAGATGTGGTTTGCACCACTAGCCAGACACTGAGGCTTAAATAAACTCCTTTCAGCATGTCTTTTCCCCGCTGCCACACAGACTCACACAGTCTCTTAGAAAACCTGAAATCTGCCACTTTTGTAAAAAGATACAATTTGTGCAGTAGGTGGCCGTCACATCCTATATAGACATTGGTGCAATATATTCACAAAGATAATCAGTTATTTCTCTTCTTTGCCCAGAGATGGAAATTTATTTGATCCCATAAACACCTTCTGATTTTATATTTTTATAGTTGAAAATACAAAGCTAACTGGTGAGCTGGGTGTTCATGACTTTTAAAATGCCCTTCCATTGCTTCTAACAGCAGAATAGCAAATGTTTACTCATAGAGAACCATTGTTATTTGCTGCATGGCCATAGCCACTTTTCTGAACTCGGAATGCCACAGAGAACAGATTTTCTGGGTTCCTGCTCTGCGTGCCTAGTAAGTACTTTTTAGAGAACAATCCAGTAGAAAGATTTCATCACTTAATTTACAAGTAGTTTGAACTAATATTAAACTGTGGGAAGACACAAATTTTGGTGGTTATTTCTAAATCAGTGTTACTAAAGATCTGTAATTACAAATATTTAAAGTAACTGGATGGTACTTTTCAATATTAGTTAATAAGAAAACTTACTTGGTTTTCACAAATAATTGTCTTACCAGATAGTTCAGGCCAATAACAAGATCTGATTAGTATAGACATTGTACGATCATGTAATGATTTTAAAACAATTATGTTATAGAGTTTAAAAGGCAAGAAAGTACACATTAAAATTCTGCTAAAATAAATACCTCCCATTTCTCCTTCTGAGATTGCCATATAGGTAGGTTTGTATGTTAAAAATCATTTTTCTGTGTTAAATGAATTGAAGATAAAAATCTACTTTTGAGGTCTGAGAGTTAAGTGTAATCTTTCCAGAATGTTTGGAGGAGGCAAGAAAGGAAACGAGAGGATTTACATTTCAAAATATTGCCCAATTCTGGGAAGATTAAACCAAAGCAAAGACAGAAGACACACCTGGAGCACACCTGCGACGAGGAGTTAGAATATTCTTCCCCTACGGTCCCTTCAACTGATCCCAGTTGGGGGCCGAGGCACTCTCTGCATTTCATCGCCTTGCAGTTTCTCTCCCTACTCTGCCTTTTCACCTACAAACTCTTGAGAACATTTTTTATGTGAAAACAGTGAGGATGACTCTTGTCTGCAAGCTACTGGTCCCTTGCTGGGGAAACACTTTGTCCAGCGCTACATAGGCCCTTTCCATCATTTCGTCATAGGATATCAAACTATTTGAAGTGCTGTCAAGAATGATACTTACTGGTGTATATAGACCAATCTGTCTGGGCACTATTTTTTTGAAGTGAAAACAGGTTATATACTCATCTTCCTAAAAATAAGATTAAATGTTACAAAAAGTAAATTTTTAGGAGAAATATTAAGAAACAGTATTCTTTGAATTTTCACAGCATTGGTATCTCTAATGTTTTCTTAAGCAAAAGTGTCTTTTTAAATTTTCTTTCAAAAACAATTCATTATAAGAAGAGCAAGTCACTTCACAAAACAGTGAAAAATGTTGATTTAAATATATCTGAAAAATCTGCTTCTTTGAACCACTTGTATGCATATGGTTTAATATTGTGTTTGTTTTTTCTCATTATATTCTACCTATGTTGTTTCAGATATATACAAATTGTATTTTTCTGTCCTAAACAGTTAAAATAAGTGATTGTATAACCATGCACACACAGCTACCTTCTTTTCAAAAAAACATGAAATTCAAATTGGCTTGGAATTAAAAATTCCAAGAATTCAAAATGCTTTGGAGTTAAGAGGCAGTTTTCAATTCCTACTTGGATTTGAATAATAAATTCTTTAGGTTGGTTAGAACTGAAAAATCACAGACTTCTAAGATAAGTTAGTTTCATTTTTATTTTTATTATTGTTATGCCCAGCTTCTCTCCCAAATTACATTTTTAATAAATTTGATCTATAGCCATTTTGAAGGCTGAAAGCCCGTAAACACACCTTTCTGCCTTAATTGCCTTTATAAAGCACTTACTCAAAAGAGCAGTTTTTCTTCCCAATTTTGTCACCAGTTTTTGTAAGTGAATGTGCCAGCCTTGTAGGACTCGCTGAAGTCACTTTAGAAAATTAATCATATATACTGTAGGGCATTAATGTGTTCTCACTTGAATTTCTATTGAAAAATAAATAATTGCCTTTGGGGGAGGCTGTGTGAAAATCACAGGTAGAATTAACAGTCTGGTTTCTTTATAGCAACTGACATAGCATCTCACATATATCACATATATCAAATCATGGTCGTGCTGCTAGAGAGGTGACTGCTGTCTGTAACTTCTAGGCAGTTAAGGAACCACACCTTTTGCTACAGAAAAACAGGCTTGAGCAAGTTTTCTGCTCTTCTGGTGCTTGCACTCCTCCCTCGGGTGATCTCACCCAGCGTCACGAACTTACATTCCGTCTGCGTGCCCATCACTCCCCGCTCTGGATCTCCACCCAGATCGCCCCCTGAATTCCAGGGCCCACGGCACTGCCATCTCTACTTAAATGTCTAACTGGCTCCTCAAACTTGGCACATCCGAAGTAAAACTCCTGAGTCCACTTAAATCCTGTCTCCCCACCGTGCCTCAGTCCACAGCCCCAACATTTAGTACTCAGACCCAAAATCTTGGGGAAATCCTGGACTCTTTTTTCTCTCTCATACTCCTCATCTAATGTGTTAGTAACTCCGATGGGCTCTACCTTCACAATACAAACATGTACACGCAGAATCTGACCATGTCTCAACATCTACTCCGCTAACACCTGGACTAAGCCACAAACACCTTTCACCTGGACTGAAATAGGCTACTGGCAGATTTCCCTGCTTACAGTCGGTTCTCCAAATGCCGGCTATAGTAGTTTTTGATGATATTTTTAAAGTAGACAATTTCACACTTCTACTCAGAACTTCCCAGGGGCCGTCACCGCACTCAGAATAAACTCGAAGCACCATGTGCTACGATGCCTGTGGGAGCCAATCTCTGTCTACGCCTGGCACTCACCTCCTTCCATTCTCCACCTGGCTCACAGGGGTCTATGCGCCCTGACCATTCCTACCTTGGTCTACTGGGTGCAGGGTGGGGTCTCTCAGGAAGACAAACAAGGCACCGATGGAGACCACAGGCTACGCTGTGTGGCTTTAGGTGCGTGGGAGGAGGTAAGTGCAGGTCCAGACAGAGGCACAGCTGGGATACACTGAGCATCAGGGGCAGCTCAGAGGATAGTGGCACTGGGCCCTAGACATTGCTGCCTGGACCACCCCGAGGAAGCTGATCTCTTGGGATCTGGGGATTTCTACCAGACAGGCGGGGGAGTCATAGGATGAGAAACACCTGGATGCTCAAGGTTCTGGGGTCTCCTTATGCCAGAATCACCAACAGGTAAGGGGTCTGACTGATGTCACCTGTCAAACGAATGCCAATCCTCATGGACACTCCCTCTTTCCTGTTTCCATTTCCACTCTCTGGAATGCTTTTCCCAAGATTTTGGGATGGTTCACTCTCCTGCTTCCTGTTTTAGCTGAAATGTCCATTTCTAAGGGAGGCCATTTAAAATCTAATTTAACCCCCCTACCCATTCTGTCATGCTATATAATATCGCCCCTCTAAATTTCTCTACATAGTTCTTATAGTTTACCTGACATTTCATTATATGTATTTACTTTTCATTATTTATTTTATTTTATTGTATGTTTGGCCTCTACCAGTAGAATGTTGGCTCCATGTTAAATGGGAAGTAGTCTCTTTTTTTCTCCATGGTATCCTCTCTGATCTTTTGGTGAGGATAAATCCCCCGATGTGGAACTGTTTGATTCCACTACCATGGAGATGGCCGCTGGACCCCAGGCATGGAAGTATAAATTAAACCTAAATACCTCAATACTGGGCCGGAGGTGGCAAATGTACTTCTTGCCTCAGTCACAATTCCCTCAGAAATGCAAGGATGCTAGAAGGGAAAGGGAAAAGGAGGGAAAGAAATATTGAAGCGTTGGTATTCTAGGGGCTGACAGTTTTGAGAATACATGGATTAAAAAAAATCAGGTACGAGCATTCCACCTTCAATGGCTCATAAAAATGCAATTGGTTTAAACTGGAGAGTGAAGATGGGGAATCTCTTTACTTATGATTTGCATACAAACTCAGTAGATACAATGGGCTGAATGCTTATGTATACCTAAAATACTTATGTTGGAATCCTAACCCCCACAGTGACTGTGTTAGGAGGTGGAGCCTTAGGGAGATGATCGAGTCATGAGGATGTACACTCATGAATGGAATCAGTGCCCTTATCAAAGGTCAGTGAGCGGGCTGGCTATCTTTCCACCACGTGAGAAAACAAGGTGAGGTCGACTACCTGCAACCTGGAACCAGGCCCTCACCAGAGCACCTTGATTGTGGACGTCCAGCCTCCAGAACTCTGAGTCATAAATCTCTTTTGTTGATAAGCCATAACATATGATACGTCCTCATAGCAGCCTGAACTAAGATAAGCGATCATATTTTAGCAGTAGTAGAAGTCCTGGGAAAATTCCTGCCCTGCTCTGTTTCCTCTGCCCCGCCCCCCAATTCCAGAGGATTCCAATCAAGAGAACATATTTTGGAGAATAGTGATAGGGAGCAAGGAATTCTCTATTTCATGTCAGTAGATGCACAATTAAAAATTATTTTTAAGATCCTCAGGATTAGTGATTCATGAACAATGAGGTGTAGGAAACATCAATCCTGGCTGATTATTTGTGTGTTCGTGAGGCATTGTGCTTATGAGCTTACTGCTCATCCGCATGATGGTGTCTAAACACTTGCAGCCCTGCCAGCCTCTGTGCTCATGAAAACGGAACACTTACAGCATCTATATCACGTGGTTGTTCAAACAGTTAGACAGTGATATAGAACACGTTGGAAAAGTATGTGGTCTATAGTAAGCTCAGTAAACATTAGGGAATAGCATTATTGATACATTAATATAATTATACATATTAATATAATATTAATAGAAATAACATTGTAGATAACTTTTAGAGTTGTGTTCATGATTATTTACATTCTTAATTTGCTTATATTAGTTTTTGCTTGGGGTATTAAACTGATGTTTAAACTTCCATAACTTCTGGGTTAATTGGTACAAAAACATTCTATATTATACAAATCACTTAAAGTAAGCTACAGTCAGTGTGATAATTATGTTAATTTCTATCTCTAAGAATGACTTGAAATTGGTATTTACTTTTGAATTCAAGCTGCTTCTATGTAAATGTATATTTATAAATATTTACATATTTTCACGGGTTTTTTTACTCTAGAAATATCAGAAAATGAATAAGGGAAAACATTGCCTATAAATATTATTAGGTGTCTCATTAATATTTTTCATTAAAGATTTCATTTTATTTCATAAAAAACTTTATGAAAGTGGACCTCTACAAAAGTAGCAGTCCACTACTTTTACATCATACTTTACGTATTATTTGTTAATTTATTTCTAATATGATATATTTAAAATTTTTATGTTAGTATTTATAGTATCAATTTGACTGCTTAATTATGTGCCCCTTGGAACTAAAGATGATCATGTGTCTTTACAACCAAAGTAGAGGCACCATTTCACCAAGGGGAAAAAAGGATTGGCCTTAATGCAAATCCTCCAAAGTGACCTTCCAGGATTTCTCAAGGAATTAAAAGACTCCACATTCACCATTCTCCCAGCGATCTCTGTGTGAGGACAGTGAGTAAGTGTTACCTGGAGCTGCCTGATGGCGTACGTTAAGGATAACTGCTTCTTTAATTATGCATAGTGGCAATGATATATTTGAAGCGCAGCAAAAGAGAAGTCAAGTAACACTTCATCTACTTTAATTATGTATTATTCAGGAAGAATTATTTCCCTAACTAGAACTCTAGCTCCAAATTACAGCTCCGTGCCATTAGCATGGCTGCTTAACCCCCAGCTCAGCTCCCAAATGTTCAGGTGGTCAGATAGATACACTTTAGCGTAATACTGTAAAAGATCCTTTTTTAGCTGACAAGTGAGGGGAAATTGTGCTAACGTTTCTTTCTTTTTCTTTTTTTCTAAATTTGTTGCTGTCTCATGCTCCGCAGACGATACACTCATCCTTCAACTATACAGCTTTACTATAATTGTGTTTCCCTTTATTTCTCAGTTTTATGTCTTTGTTTTGAAAGGCAATGGTGTGTAGATAAAAGCTTAGGAGTAAGAAAGACAGTGAATTAAATTTTAGCTCTAAATTTGTTCACTGTGTGACCTTGGACAAGTTACTTAACCTTCTTAATTCTCAATGTTCTAATCTGTAAAATAGAGATGAAGATTTAAAAAAATAATTTGGTTGTGAAATTTGAATAATAGCAGATACAAAGATCATCTGTCACTCGATGCAGTTTCAATATATCTTGCTTTCTTTTTCTTTTATGGTGTACTTTTCTCCATGTTTTGCTGTATACTTGTCACATATTTTAAATTTACCCATCTCTTTTGCTTTCATTATTTCCAGAACAATCTCAGCTGCATAAGATATGACAGAGCCCATCGAGCTTATCCTTGCCTTTTTTTTCCATCTCTACATTTATTTTCTTTCAAGTCAAACGTGTTTTTTTTCCTTTGGAAAAATTCTGAAGATTTCACAATAGAAATGGGTAAAAATAGTTCCTCCTCAGGACCTGATCAATTTAATTTATTTTTCCACCTTCCCTGGGTGATGGTTATAGACCTGATGTAGATCACATTCTTATGCATTTTCAACCTAATGGACACCACCTTCTTGCAAGGTTTTCTTAGCCTAAATGGTGTGAAATAACCGTAGCAGTGCTGTCCTTTGCTATGAACCAGACCGCGATCCACTGAGTACCTTATGACCCAGTAATGCTGGGGCTGTACCACGCCTTCTGTTAGCCTCGGTTCTTTTCCAACAAAACCATTTTCATCATCACAGCCATGTTTGCCATTTCCCGCTTATGGTAACTTCTCAAATGTATTTAAATATATCATCTTAGGACTCTTTCTTTTCTTACATTAGCTGTTTCACTTTTACTCGTATGGTTTTTTCAACTGAACTAAGACATCCAGCTTAAGGTCCGAGGGCTGAGCCTGGGCACATCTCCCTTCGTCAGCTCACTGATTTCCTTGTGTCCAGGTCATGGAATGAGGTCTCACACTGAATCACTGAGTTCTTTCCCTTCCATCTCTTTCCTGGTAGCAATCCACGTACTTTAAATAAATCTTTCTTTAACGTTGAAACAGTTTATCCGATTTCTCTTATCATGTTTTTTTTCCCCCATCCACTTTGATCTCTAAATCCAATACACTCTCTTCACGAACAATATGAGACGTCTGTGAAGGGAGTCGTTATTTTCGCCTTGATGTTCTTTTCTTTCCTCTTCACTTTGACCCTGTCAATACAAATGGCCCTCACTTTGCTCTCTGATTTGTGCTCCAATCGTCCATCCTCGTGTTCTCCCCACTGCTCTCCTTAAATAGATTCGAAACTGGGAATGTCTTGCCATTCTTTCTTTCCGCTTCACTCCTTCTCCTCCGGGTGCTCCCTGCAGCACTCGCTTCTCCACTACAGTCTGATAGCCTCACAAAGGAGGAAATGTGTTCTCACCTTGACTTTCCCCCTGGTGTTGGAACCACCTTTCTATTCTGTGAGAATGCTGTCATTGTCCCAAGGGAGTTTCCGATGTACCCAGCAGCTCTCAGGGAAGCTATTAGAGTCATGATTTGAGGAGGCAAACTCTTTTATTTTTCTTCCATATAAACATAACCATCCTGTGATCTGCCCTCTACAGGTATTTCTTCCAGTTTTTATGCATGTGTATACATGTAAACATTTTAAATTTCCTGTCCATTTCAGCCCGACTCTGTGTATTTGCATTCTTTGTTTAGTTTTATTTCTTTTAGTCTTATCAAATTATTTTTTAAAAACGAATCTCTTATTCTCCCCCAAGGTGACCATTTTTCCTTTTCAAGGAAAGGAGGCATGCCCTTAAGTAATTGATCTGTCGTGTTTCTCGGTGCCATTGGCAGGAGCGAGAGTGTGGCTGCAGCAGAGGAAATGGAGCTGGATTCCCCTTTTCGACAATTCACAACCCAAATCATCCGACTGTCTGCTTGCCCTGTTCAGTGAACGTGATGGCTGCAAATATGGTTACTTCAGGGGCATCCCTTGCCCAGTTCTTACACCCACAACAAGGCAACTTCCTTTACTCTGGGCCCCGAAACTGTAACTCTGGATTCTTCGTTTAATTATTTATTCTCATGATTTGTTTGGCTCTGATATGCTCACATTCATCCTACTTGTCTTTCAGTATTTTACACAAAACCTCTTTCCCCCTTTCCACGCGTGACTCCTTGTAACCAAGACATCCCTCATAGTCATGAAGCACAATATCTGTTTCTAATTTCTTTTTTTGGACTTGGGCTTCATTTATTATGGGCTTAACATGTTTCTGGTTTTCCTTTCTTTTATTTATTTAGTCATAATTTTGTTCTCTCTTATTCCCTTTCTTTTTTTCTCTATAAACATCCCCCCAGTTTATGTCTCTAATGCGAGCACCCGGCTTCGCTGGGCAGAAGCTCTGCTTTTTCTTTTTCCTTTTCTTCCTTTTCTTTCTGTACCAATTGATCATCACTGTGTGTTTCTTCTGCTTTGTTTTTCTTTCTTCTTTCACCACTACAGCTTGAAATTATTCTCTTTTAATATTCTCTTCGTCTTGCCTGGTTACTTGCCTTCTCCCTCTAAAAGTTCCTGAATGATTTGTCAGTCCGTTGAAGTCTGAAACTGAGATTATTATTATAACTATATAAACCTCCCTTTTATTACAATGTGCTTCTCCGAGATTTGCACAGATCTGCAAAAATAATCTTTCATCACAAAGGTTATAAGGTATGATAGGAGCAGCAGCAGCTAATGTTTATTGAATGCTGACTAATTTTACTGTTGACTAATATTTATTGAGCGCTTACTCTGTGCTAGTCCTTCTGCAAAGTGTTTTACCTGAAAAAAAAAAAAATCCCTGAAGCGCATACTATCAGCCCTTCAAATTATAGAGGGAAAAAACTGAGTTTTTCAGATGAAGCCGCGGAAGTTAGGATCTAGTTTGTTGACAGTCACACGCAAGTAACAGACTGAATTCGGATTCAAACTAACCAGACTTGTAAAACCCCACAGGAGAGAACCTTCCCTCCTGAATAAACTGCCGTTAGGCACCACGATGGTGTGGGGCAAGGCATGACATGGAAGTCTAGTGGAGATCATTTGGGTGGAGACTTTGGCCACATGGTGAGCATGCTCATGAAGGTGGTGCAGCCTCCCTCTGCTTCAGCTGAGAGCCTTGCGTGTTTATTGGGAGGGGCTCGGTGTTTGTTAGAGTTTCTGGGAAGTCAAGGCAGCTAGAAATCTGAAGGTTCGCAGTGGCAAATTTCCCACTAGAAAAGTTACATCTAATACTTAAAAAACAATTAAAGGCGATGTCAGCAAACAAAGACATCCATATGCATAATACAATGCCTGGATTTCCATGGGAAGCTTCTCGTGTAAGAGGAGGTGCCGTCCTGGGAGAGTGCAGTCAGACCAGCAAACAGAGAGAGACTTGCACCTGTTCCGATACTGCTCCCCCTTTTCATGAAGTCACAGCACATGTTGGATGAAGGTAATCAAACTATTTAACTGTATGTAGAGCAAAAGATGTCACTGTTCTTTCCATCCACTCCCCTCGTCTTCTTTCTTCAAGCTTAGGTATTTTTCCAGACCTTTTGTTAACTTTCTTTTAGTGTGTGATATAAATAAAAGAATACAGGCAATGTATAAGGTAAGAAACAGAGTTGCTACAACTGTGAACTCATGTCCTAAATTAAGTGGTAGGATTTACAAACAACTATGTAAGCTACCTGTATGGTACTTTCCTATTGCATGCTTCCCTAACACACACTGAATATAATGTATACCACATATTAAATTTTTTACATATTATTTCTTAGTTATTTAAAGCTAGTTTTAAATAGGTTTCTAATAGACTGCCTAGTTTTATTACTGTTTGTGCCTTACATATAAAAATGTCATTCTTTATGTAGAGGTCTGCATTGTTTATTTTACTCTATAGGTACATTTATGTTAGCCATATAACATTAGTTTTCACTGCTGCATACTATTTCACTGTGTGAATATGCCAGAAAACTGTATTAAACTATTACTGTTTTAATAATTATTCAATGATTGTTATTTAATGATTTATTTTATTTCTACATTTTATTTGTACAATGTTGCTAAGAATATTTGTGTACCTGTCTCCTGGTGTCTATGTACAAAAGTTTTTCTAGGCTATGTATTTCGTAATGAAAAGGCTGAATCTTAAAACTTTGTTACTGAGAGAATGGTCTGCAGAGCAACGGTAGCATTATCACTTGGGTACTTGTTATAAATGCAGAATTGTAGGTCCCGTCCCAGACTCACTGTGTCAGAAACTACATTTTACCCAGGATGCCAGGATAGGTTTCCTAAGACAATCTCTTCATTTTACACAATTATTTAGTTAGGCAACAACTAGTTTAAGGAGGAACATCCTTTTCAAAATACTTAAAACTGAGAAAATTCAAGACATGATCACTTCATTATTTTACCATCATAATATAAAAGAGGTCACCTGTGTTTCTGATGTTTTGTTTCTTGTAAGTGGCACTTCTGGATACTATTATGTAAAGGTAAAACAATTTTCCTAACTGGCCACTGCATGTAGATGGTATCTGGACCCAGGTTTCCAGCGAAACCTGAGCTACCCTTTAAATCAGCCCAAATGAAAAGCATAGAAAGGGGATTAACTCATTGCTCTTTTGACACATTTTGTGTTTTTCCCAGCATGTACCTTTTGGTTAGAGATAAAGTTAATTTGCTTTAAAAAAACTTTAAAATAGTTAGATTACTATCAATTCTAACTTACATCTGGGGAAACTGAGACATAGAACTGTTTATTACCTTTCAGAGGTGACAAAAATAGCTACTGGCTGGGCTAAGAGCAAGAAGTTAAATTTTATTTATAATGGGCTCTCTCGCTGAGATGCCATGATGTTTGTATGGAAGTTTTTCCCCCACTAACTGTGTGGCCGTGGGAGAGTCACCTAAATGTGTTCGAGGAAGCAAAATATGCCATATTTTCATTTTATTAGAACAATGTCAACTCCTGAACTTGGGGTTCTGCACAGTAAAAGGGTGACTGACCACCCCCGCAGGCAATCCAAAGGTAAGACAAAGTTACAGGGTCTCACTCCACCACTGACCCTCTGTCACCTGGGGCCATCTTCACAGTTAGTGTCTATGGTCTGAGTAAAGCAATGGGAAGTCACAAAGGACATGAGCTCCTGTAGAAGGCCCAGCACACCGACTTCTACCTATGATGTGGCTATAAAGGAGACTAAAGTGGTCCTGGCCGAATATTCATTAATATGTAGTGCTATTTTAGGTACAGAAAGAAAAGGCATCTCATTAACATCTGTGACATCTGTGACATTAACGATCTGGAAAAAATAAGTATTTCTCTTAACACATGTATACCTTAGACAACAGCAAGATTGTGCGTAGGACATGGTTTACAATTAATCTTAGAATAGCTTCTAGGTTTATTGATGGCAAACTGGAACTGCTTCTTAAAAAGGAACTGTGCTAAAGTATCAAAGTTTAGAGGAGAGAAATCTTCTAGGGTCAGGTGAGCCAGGTCAATGAGGGGTATCTCGGCCGAGCAGCACACAAAGACCATGCTTTGCGAACAAGACCTTCACTCGCCGCCCATCAACTCCGAAACTCCCAGAGTCCTCCAACGGCCTTCACCTTCTCTTTTCATAATTTTTGCTTCGTATTACAATTATTTACATATCTGTCATCGGACTGTGAGCTGCTTCTAGCCAGAAACGATGTGTTTCTTCCCGAATTTCTCAGCACCAGCTAGCACGAAGTCTTTTTCTGTGACATAAATATACATGTTTGCTGAGTGCATGAAAGTATCTTTATACATGTTTATGTTTACATTCACTCCAAGATATTACCTATTTAATTTCCACTGACGTCAATATGTATTTCAATTTATATGATTCCACTTTTCTCTTAGAATCGATTGAGCACTGTTTGTTTACTTATTTATTTACTTAAAGATTTTATTTATATATTTTTAGAGAAGGGAATGGAGAGAGAAAGGAGAGAAACATCAATGCGTGGTTGCCTCTTACACGCCCCCTACTGGGGACCCTGGCCTGCAACCCAGACATGTGCTCTAGACTGGCAATCAAATGGGCCACCCTTTGGTTCACAGGCAGACACTCAATCCGCTGAGCCACACCAGCCGGGACATATTGAGCCTGTTAAAAGGCTCAGCTGGAGGGGAGGTGTTACACACACACAGCAACACGCACTCAGACTCACACTTTTCTCTCTATGGAATTAATCAAATAAAAGTTCACAGTGACCAAAGGAACTGAAAGTTTATTTAATTTCAATCTTTAATTACTATTCATAAATCTAGTGTTGTATTTGATTACAAGGTCCTTTAAGATGTATTAACAGCAACAAGTAAAGCATTATGGCCAGTAACCATGTACACCTACTCCTCTCCTGGTAAGTAGTTGGACTGCTTGGAAATCTTACCTTTTGTCTCAGCATATATAGACCTGGAGACTATTGTGCCAGGTGAAATAATGCAGTCAGAGAAAAAAAAATACTGTATGATCTCACTTATGTGTGGAATCTAATGATCAAAATAAACCAATGAACAAAATAAAAACAGAGGCATGGATACACGGAACAGATGGACAGCTATTAGAGGGGAGGGACTAGGGGGACTGGATGAAAGAAGGTGAGGAGATTAGCCAAAGACGTGTATAAACTGTGGAGACACAAAACAGTGTGCTGATGGACAGAGGAAAGGGGGAGCAGGGCCTGGAGGAGGAGTCAAAGTGGGGGGAGATGGGGACCTCTGCAAGAGTGTCAACAAGAAAAACAAAGGGAGAAAACTTCCCAGAAACTCAATTGCCTACCTATAGGAAAAGTGATGCTGAACTTAAAGTAAAATTGCCAAGTTGTTTTTTTAAAACAAAATTGTCCATGTCAAACACTATTTCCCTTTGACGGACTTGCTGCCTGTAGCAATAGCACCTATGTGCAGGAGACTGAAATAAAAACCGATAGGAAAGAAACAACGAGTGAAACCGACAAGTGAAACCTTTCAGAAGAATTCTTTTTTACAATCTCGTTGTTACTAAATCTTGTCAATAATTGATTTTGTGCTCAAAACGCTCAAGAATAAAAAGTTTCTATACGCAACTCTTGAAATTCTCAGTGTTTTCAAGGAAGTCATTGGGATTAGTGGATCGGATGTGACTTAATCTAAGGCATGATTACTCTTTACAATAGAAAGCCAAGAAGAGCTCGATACTGTTTGAATGCTTCCTAAACCCTATTTCAACACGTCTCAAATGGAACTCACTTTTTTGCTTCAGACATGTTCTCTTCTTTTATGGTGCTTGTCCCCATCAATACATTACCGTTCTCCTAATCGCTAAAGCTAGACAGTCCTGGATTATCTTTGATACCTTCTTTCTCATCACCAGCCACATTCAGCGGATCAATCATACGCTGAAAACTCTTTCTTGGCTTGCCTTTCTGACTGCCACTAGCTCAAGTCTTTGTCATATTCCTTTCTATTGCAGTAATCTTCTAACTGGCCTTTCCCTCTTAACTCTGTTTTTTAATAAGACCACTGCGTTTATCTTTCCAAAACACTAATGTGCTTACCTTGCTTTGCAGGTGAAAACATTGCAAATGAACTATTTTTAAAAGCACTTCTGTCACCCAATTACAATCTGGCACCCACTGGTTACATCTGGTCAGCAGGCATGTTTCGTGTGGTCCATGGTGTATAAAAGAATATATTGGTCAACATTTCATAATTTGGGGAATTGTCAGCTGATATTTACTGCTTTTCTTAATAAAAGAGCAACTGGCAGAACTGCATTGACATTTCTCCTGCTGGGTTAATTGGCTGTCTCCACATTGCTCCCATAACCCTTTGCCAGAATGCAAGGTCTGTCCATTTCACTACAATCCCCACCTCTCCCTTTTGTCTCTATGTCTCCTGAGCAATGAAAGTATCATTCAGCTATTATTTGTCTTAACTTTTTTACTGAGTTCTCTTATAACCAACCTACTTCCTCCGCTGTATTCTAATGTCCATGTCTCTCTTAGCACAGTGTTCCAGGACCTTTCAAGCTGGCTTCATCCTCCTCTTTTCATTTGATCTTTCTCTATTGCCCACCTAGTGCTTAAGCCATATCGAATTGCTTTCTGAGCCTAGAACACACATGGGCCAGGGATTTAGAGCGAAAGCTAGACCCAGCCAGCTCTGTGATTTTGGACAAATCATCTAATCTCTCTCTGCCTTAGGTTTTTCATTTGTAAAGAGATAATTGTGCCTACCTCATGTGATCATAATGAGGATTTTAAAGAGTTAACGTATATGAAGCTTTAAACACTTCATAGTGTTTAGTGAATTTTAGCAGTTGTTAATTTCCACCAACTATTTTATTCATTATTCACTTTATCTTTGAGTATCGAGTATCTGGCTGAGTGCTGTATAAATATTCAATGTTTAGGAAGAGATTATAACTTAAAGAAAATTGAATTCTTTCATGAACCAAATAATTATGAGTTGAATTAATTTTAAAGAGTGTCATGCACAATCTACTTGCTAGAAAAGTAAACAAGACAAACAAGCTATTGTAAAAATTAGACAATTTCTCTAAGGACAATTAATGGGCCAGAGCAAGGAAGGGCCAGGCTGCCAACGTGGTGACCCTGAGCTTGTGCCTCCTTTTCTGCTTTATATGCATATATTTGTGAGGAGCAACTACATTCAGATGACAGTGCTGTCACAAAGGCAGGGCTCCCAGAAGGTAATCGTCTGGGTGTTATGCTGTGCACATGAAGCCACTGCCACCAAACCACATGGGAGGGAGAGGATGGTGGCAACAGCCATATTGCCGGGGTCTGTAATTTATAAAATCCAGCACATCTTTGGCGTGGGGACTCAGTAAGTCAGCTTTCTTATATTATCCCATTAATTCCTTTTCCCTCCTTATCATTGCATCATCTGAGTCAGTATGCATGCAATAAATGTTTGCTGAATAATCAAGTACAAGTAATATGTATAAGGTTGAATAGCCCTATTCAAATATGGCTTATACATATAGAAATGCTCTTTGAAGGTAGTCCCTTCTGAGTTTTTTTCTTGGCGTCCATTTAACACACTTCATGATTGGATGGCTTCTCATTACTAATGAACACAGGTTTGCTTCAATTCTATAGAGCCAGTTAAGTTGCATTACACATCTCTTAAAATTTGGATCTCACATGCTCTTCTTTCATTCCTGGAAATTCTTTTTCATTTTTCTGTGATTTCTATTCATCTTTTAAAGCACAGCTGAAATGTTTCACCTTCTCACGCCCTATCTTTTAGTCAGGTGCTCTTGTCTTCGGTTCCATAACCAGCCTATCTGTACACCCTTTTTATATCACTTCCTGCTATTATCTCCACTCACAAGACATGTGCATCTTGGCGGCAGAGAACTTGTCCCACTATGTTTTATGGCCCCAGGACCTAAGAAGTGTTAGCAAATTATAAACACTCAGTGCATATTTGTTGCACAGATGTGTGGGACAAAGGACACAAAAGTCCCAAGAAGTTGGAACTATAAAGATAAATTATAAGGTAAAGCGACAAATTTCCAGATGCAGGTAAGTCCTTACGGCCAAGGACCCATTGTTGCTTGTTTATACACTTATCTTCTTCTCTTTACAGTCCCTTCTGGACCCAGCAGACGGAAATGATTACTTTCCAGTAGAACTTTTCTGCCTGTGCCCTAAGCTATGTTTTCTACTTTCTATTATAAGCTTAGTTTGCCACCACTCCTAATTCTCCCTTTTCTAGCACTAAGCATTTTTTCAAGACAAGAAAACTTGTCCTTTAAGTGGAGGTTTGTAGTTTCTCCCAGAACTAAGAGCCAGTATTGCACAACGAGAGGAGGTATTTCAACAGTATTTGGTCACGGAATAGATCTCATCTTGAGACCACCTCAATATTGTCAAGTGCTCTTGTGAGCATAGGATAAAAATACTCCTGTGTGGGAGGTTTGGATCAGAAGCCTAGGACGTACAAGTTGAGAGAATCTGTGAGTACCGAAACATTTAAAACACCCAGGGTTTCAATGTAAAACCTATTCGTTTGGAGAAGGGAAGGGGAAACGCTTTTCATTTCCAGCGTCAGATTATCTCGTAAGAAAGTAAACCCAAGACTAGGTGAGAATTGCGTGGCTTCCTTCTGTCAAGACGTAGTGCTGCTTACAGGCTTAGAGATGCTGCCAATAAAATATTTCTTCAACCCCTGAGGTTCTACAAGAATAGACTCTTGGATAAGATTATTGTTAACAGCACAAGTGTTGATATAGCCACCAGTTAATAGCTACTGGCGAACAGCAGCCTTTTTTGTTCTGTGTGAACAGTTCTTCCTTTACTAGTCTGCCAAACTAAGCACATTTAGTGTGTTTTCAAAGTGGCACACAGGACGTCAATTCATTAATCATGCTCAAACAGTGGGAGGCAGAGACTCCTGTCTTGGAAGCCCCTGGAAATCCAGTGCTTTCTGCTTTCAGTTTTAAGCTAATAGGTGATATTTCCCTGCCTGGAAATTCCTTCCTTCCTCTTCTTGCTTCCTCAAGGGCATGTACGGTTCTCATCTCTTTGTGTTAGCACTCAAAGGACTGCAGCAACTAAGTAGACAACTGAGTGAGATTGGGAGAGAAGGGGGCCTTTAAAAAATAATAATTTTATTATTCAGGTTTAGTATATGAAATAGTTAGTTAGAACTTACTTTCGAAACTTTCCCCCATGAAGAAAACCTCCTCTTTGGGTCCACATGGGTATGCTCAGCTTTTGGCACCCACACACCTATCTTTGGTAGTCGGGACAGTGATAAAATCACTTAAAAATGCCCCCTGGTCTTATCTTGCATGAGTGTGGTTTGGTGCCAGATTGACTTGGGTGGGAGGTCTGGCTGTAATTTGGCTAAATATGAGACTGTGGGCAACTTCTATAACTTCCCGAAGCCTTTTGCTCCCTCTTCTCTAAAATGCGTGTAATCACAGAGCTGCCTCCCAAAGGAGTGGTGAGGCAAAACTGGATCATGTATTCTTTAAAGTCTTGGCACGGGAAGGGCATTTCTCTATAACCTTTCCTCTGTTCTCCACCTCCTCTCCCGTTGCTCGCTGTTCTACCTCCTCTTCCTCCTCTTCTTCCTCTTCTTGTCGCTACCCCCCCCATATTTATTCTCATTTCCCCCATCTGAAATAAATCCCTTTGAGGTACTTCCTTGTACGAATTCCTCTGGAAAATGATTCCCCTTTTAATATAGATATGTCTGTAAACAAGAGAAAAGCAAGAAGCTTTTTCTTCTAGCCTGAATTCTGTTTTCATTGACAATAAACCAATTTTTGGTGTGATTTGCCTGAGGCTTCCAACTGAAAAGGAGTCCAGGTTTTGGATGACACAGAGGCGGCTGGCTCTTTTGTTTGACAGAGGGACTCACACGGCTGAACATCCAGCGTAAGGTCAGATGGAACACGAGGGCCTTTCCTCTCTGTTTTCTGGACCTCTGTAAAACGGCCTGTTTGTTTGGAAGGTCAAAGAGAGTTCTGAGCACTCGTTGAACGCTGAGTGTGCAAGGGTTGCCCACTTCAAATTCGAGGCTTCCAAAGTCAATCAGGCAACAGGATGCTGACGTTTTGTGTGTTCTGATGCACATATAAAACTCAGATATTTAATTAACTTTGGGCCTCCACAATATGCTGTTTTATTTTCCTTTATAAGCGTCTTTCTCTCCAGTCCTACCTTTGCTCTGAGTGTTGCGTTTTCCTTCTATTCTCGGCCTTCTTCATCCCTTTACATAAGCCCACATAGCACTTGTGTGATCCTTAGGGCACTCATTGTTTCAAACAAACAAACTAAAAAGCACACAAACAGACAAATAAAGAAAGACACTTGTGGGAAGGGTTTCCTTTCATTTAATTCTGTCCCACTTCCAGGGCTCTGTCCTGAGATTCTGCTTTCTCCTATTTCCCGAACGTCTCTCATCTTACATATTTGATGCACGGTCACGACTCCCAAGTGCGATTCTGGCTTTAACATTTTTTTAAAAAAGAACCTGATGTTTCCTCCTGGTTAAATTACATCCAGTCACTGAACTAAATGACCCAGGTCTAACCTGACCCATGTACTAAGAACATGAACTTTCCCCATTTCTCTAGGGTCAGCATACATACCAGGCGTGGCTTTATCTTCTGAGCAGGAACTAAATACCACGGTCAATACTTGACCCCACAGAGACCTGGTTGGCCCATGTGTGATCCCAATATCCTGTCTTCTTTTTCAACTGAGTTTAGATTCCTCCAAACGTTTTCTATATTTGCAGTTACTTTCTTTCCCTTTGTCACAATTACTTTTCAAAGCTGATGTCTTTCCAACTCTGTCACTTTTTTCTCATTCCTTATGGGTATGTATGCTTGTACTTCTCACAAAGTCCAGGTAAAAGACAGAAACACTTGAGATCCATACAAAAAGAAATGCAAAAAGAATGACAACCCGTGGAAAGTATAGCTCAATCTAGAAATAAAAATATACTCTTTTATGACACCGAACACCCTTGTGGAAGGCCTCTAGTCACATGTCCATCTCTCTGACACGGGGTAGGAGCTTTGTATCCGATTACCAGGTGCCTGGATGGATTCTTCCCCTTCTCTTAAAATCGTAGCTGCACTCAAGCACAGAATGATGTTTGCCATGCATGAAATGATTTCACATTGGGGCTTAACTTGGGCCAGCTTATGGGATGTTTCTACTTGTGAAATGAATTAGATATGTTTTCATATATCATAATAGTCATTTAGATCCTCACAATAAAAGTAGCACTCTAATGGATGGGTAAGAAAATTACATCCACACAAAGCTGCAGAATTTGGGATTTGGCCTCCAAGGGAAGTCCGGGAGGTGAAGCAACCTGGTCAGAACTGGGATCTTCACCCATAGCACTGATTCAAACCCAGCGATGTGGGTTTAGATGCCCTGGGTTTCTGGTTCTCACATCCACTAGCCGCAGGGCCTTGAGAGAAAGACCTTTAACCACTCTGAGCTTTAGTTTTGTCATTCATACAACACCAAGTACTAAAAACTACCTCAACTAGGTGATTTCTTTGGAAAGGTCTTTGTATATTAATGTTTGATTAATTGAGCTGTGCGGGTTAGTGTGTGCTAAGCACCTACAACGATGACTGGCAGAGAGCAAACAAGTCATAGAATATATCAGTTTTCACCATCATTAGTAGTGTTATCATTACTGAATTAGCTTCTTGTGCATGCTGTCCACACAAGCAGAGGCATACTCTGAAAACAGTGGTTACTCACTAAATAGGAAGAGGGCTAACTCATACACACGATTTTACTTCCCTGGTTCACAGTAATCCCACATGTTTTTGCAAGAAATTGTGCTTTTCCCTTAAAAAAATTTTTCATAACTTGTGAGGAATCAACACAATCCCCACCTCCTCCCACCACATTCTTCCTAAGAATAGAAAATAGCTCTTAAATGCTCACTCGACTTCAGAAAATACACAGAGACTGGATTTTTCACGAGAAATCATACATTTTCTTGGAACTTTACATGTTTTCTAATAACTGTCTCAGGAACAACTGCCAGATTTAAGGACATTCTTGAAGAGGGTGCAGTAGGGGGACGGAGCTGGAATGGAAGTTTCGGAGCGTTGCTGCCTGTGTGTGGTCTTCCCTCTCCCCGGGGCCCCACCCTTCTCCTCCAGAAGACGTGCCAACTGCCGTTCTACCAAGGGGAAATCATCTCCCGGGTGGCACTGCTTTCCCCAAAATGTGAGAAAATGCATGCCTAGGAGAGAAGGGTTTCAGTTATGTCGGCGAGAAGGAATAGGACAGTGTTGAACTTCCTGCCGTGAATTTCCCAAAGCACCTCCCCATTCTGGCATTTTATCAAAGTGGTGTGGTAGTGCTAATAAGAGCAAACTGCCTCTATTCAGCCACTCACCAAGCTTTTGCTGAGGATACACTATGGAGCAGTCAATAAAGCACAGGGTACAGGTACTGAGGCAAAGAAAGCATGCTATGTAGTGGCTTCCCTTAAAGATGGTGGAGAAAAGCCGAGCTATAGAAATGAGGCATAATGATAAATCTTTAAAATACGTGGGATGGGGGGATACAGAAGAGGAAGTTCTAGTAGTTTCTGGGTGAGGCAAGATGATGTGCAAAAGAGGCAAAATACTTTTCAGCAAAGAAGCAACAACTGCAAAGGTGAAGACCCCAAACAGCAAACACAATAAAAAACTGGAAATAGAAGAATGATCACTGGGATCCTGATCGGTGCCCTCAGGTAGCTGGTAATGCTCATCACCTGATACAGGAAGGATGAGTTGGTCCAGGACATAATAGCTTCATTTTGTCTCTGTTCAGTTTGAGAAAATGCTGGAACTTCCACACAGTCATCAGGGTGGAGATCATAAGAAAGTATTAGGCTAAATACTGAATTATCAGGATGGACATACATGGGCCAGTCTCTGTGCCCCAAATATACCTGTAGAAGTTAAAATCAAAAGACACCTGAAACCATACTGTAGGCAGTGCAGTGTAGAGGATAAGAAATTGGACCTTAGTGTTATTCTGTTTGAGTTTAATTCCCATCACCAAAACTTATTGGCTGGTAACCTTGAGCAAATTATTTAACCTCTGCGAGCCTCTGTATTTTCATCTGTAAAAGGGGAGCGATGTCACTATCCACCTTATCTTACAATTGTGAAAACTGAATAAATTAATACTTTCAAAGTACTTGGACTAGTGCATGACTGAAAGGTAAGTGTTAGTGTTGGTAGAGATTATAATAATGAATGAGAGACACCAGAAATTGTATGTAGTGGTAGAAAACAAGAGCATTAGGAAAAGAACTCTGGAAAGCCCCAGCCTTCAAAAATAGGAGAATCAGCAGACAAAAAATGTGTATAAAACAGAAAGAGAAGGAGAAGAAGGAGACATAGTTACTTGTGCTCCTGAAGCCAGTGGAGGAGACCTCTTCCGGCAGTGTTTAACACGGGCAAATGCTGATCCACAATTTAAGTATGATTAGAACCGAGTAGTGTCTTTGGATTTTTCAACATTTATGTTTTCAGTGGGATTCTCATATTTTCATCTGATACCGTGGCCAATATATACACTTTCACTTTCAACCGTGGCCAATATATACACTTTGTCTTCCCCTGTAGTCCTGTTGCTTTAGTCTGTGCTGCCCCACAGGATAGTCTTATGTGGGAATCTAAGTGAAAATTTAATTTAATTTAATTTAATCGAAACTTCAGTTTCTTAGTCGCACAGGCCACATTTCAAGTGCGTCCGTAGCCTGTGGCTCCTGAATAAGGAGCATAGACACAAAGCATTGTCCTTACCGCAGAAAGTTCCTTTGGACGGTGCTGTTCTAGAAAACGCAATAAACTCCACTTCTCTCTGGTCCTCGTCACGAAAAAGAGCTCCTGATGCTGCTCATACCATCACCCTATTGACCATGAACCTAGAGAGCACGTTCTTCAACAGCTTGCTTTCCAATGTGCGTGTGGTCTTTTACTAGTGCTCACTGTGGGGTTCCTGTCTTTTAACCTGTAACAGCACCTAGGTTACCATTCTTCCTTTTGACATCCTCCTTTTGTTTGCCACAGGCCCACGCTCCCTCCCTTGAGGAACTTGGAAACCCTCCCTTGCCCATTGATTTGGGGAGCACTGTGCCCATCTGTTCTGTGATGAGTTCTGTGTCCTACGCCTCCCGTACAACCCCTTCACATTCCGAGTCCACCTCCGTGCTCCGTCCACTTCATTGTAAGCCAAGGCAACACGACAAAGACATTCAGCATGTGGGCTTGGGATTCAGATGGAGCAGCTGCCCCTG
>PVKM010016699.1:0-26567 GCA_004027735.1 Carollia perspicillata
GATTTCTTTCTTTTTCAAGGATAAATAATATTCCATTGCAGGTAATCACTGCATTCTCTCTAACCATCTGTCCATTGACAGACATTCAGTTTGTGTTTATACCTTGGCTAATGGCGATGGAGCTGCAATGAAAATGGAAGTGCAGATGTCTCTTCAAGACCCAGATTTTAATTATTTTAGAAATGTACATAGAAGTGGAATTGCTAAATCATAAGGAAATTCTAGTTTTAATTTTTGAGAAACTTCTGCACTATTTTCCATACTGGCTGGACCAATTTACATTTTGCCAACAGTGCATATTCTCATCAGTACATATATATATATATATTAGCCTTCTTAACAGTTGTGAGGTAACATCTCATATGGTTTTGCTTTACATTTCCCTGATAAACTAATGTTGAGCACCTTTACATGTACTTGTTGACCATCTGCATGTCTTCCTTGGAGACATATCTATTCAGGTTCTTTGAGTAAGAAAAACAAAGCTAGGGGCATCATATATTCTGATTTAAATATCTTACAAAGCTACATAATCAAAGCAGTGTGATACTGTCAGAAAGACAGACATATATACTAATGGAACAGAATAGACAGGTCAGAAATAAACCCATGCATGCATATTGAACTGATTTCAAAAGGGGTGCCAAGAACATCCAATGGGGAAACGACAGTCTCTTCAATAAATGGTGTTGGGAAACTGGATATCCATATGAAAAGGATTGAAATTGTCGCCTTACCTTACACATACACAAACATCAACTCAAAATGGATTAGGACTTAAACATAATACCTGAAAGTTTAAAACTCCTACAAAACTAATAGGGGAAATTCTTGTCAAAAATATTCTTGACATTGGCCTTGGCAATAATTTTTTGAAATAACACTGAAAGTTTAAGCAACAAAAGCAAAATCAGACAAACAGAATTACATTAAACTAAAAAGCTTTTGCACACCAAAGGAAATAATACATAATGTGAAAAAGCAAACTAAGGATGGGAGAAAATATTTGCAACCCACATATCTGATAAAGGGTTATTATCCCAAATATATTAAGAACTCCTACAAGTCAATACAAAAACCAAAACAACAACAACAATAACCAGGACCACAGGTAGGTTATTGACATATAGATACAAGTACTTATACCATTTTTCCTGCTCAATCATCTTCACCAGTCAACCAGCCTTGTTTGGGGGTTCCCAGTCCCACCTTTGTGCTCAGTAACACTGGGTCCCATTGGGTTTCCAGGATATACCACCTCCTTTTTTAACTCCACTGATGTTTTCTCCTCTGTCTAGCCTGCTCACCCTGTGAAACGCCCTCATCTTTAACACCTTACTGCCTAAATATTGAATCTGTCTTTAATGCTTGACACCAGGAACTCATTTTCTCCAGCAAGAAGACAACACTGACTGAACTTCTTTTTAGATTCTGAGTCAGGTAAACTCATTTGTGTAAGATGTTTGAGTGCTGTGATCTAGATTGGACCAAGAGCTGTCCTTGGTCATTCAAAGCCGAAATATATGTTATTTGCTATATAAACCTGGGTACATCCCAACTTCTTCACCTCTTAAATAGGAGGATAATGACAGTATCAACTTTACAGGATTATTATAAGGTTAAATAAGTTAATTCTTTCAAGGCACCTGGACTAGTAGTACATAGACATAATAAGTGCTTATTGAATTTTAATTATTATTGAGCTCTCATGGTATTCTTTGAGGTGTTACTTCTTCCCTCATTGTTTGATAATAATCTACTATAATTGTCTATTAGAGTATAAGCTTTGTGGTGACAATACATTCATCCTGTTCTCTCTGTAGCCCGGCTTCCATCACAGTGCTTAGATCATAAAAAATTCCAAAAATTTTTGATAAATGAATGAATGATACATCTTTTACTATCAACTCTTACAGAATAGGATGCTTGTATTTCATGACTGTCTTTCATTTTAGCGTTGTGGGTCCATGCTACACATTCTCCATTAGATTGCTAGTACCTGGAGAGTAAAGCTTACACTTCCTCCATCCTTTATGATGTGGATCTCATAAGACCGTGTGTTTAAATCCCGATGTCCTCTAACTTGCATGGGTGATCTCTTTGGGAATCTGCACCTACCACCTATATTTTTCAAGCTGTGCATTCCAAGTGCAGGCTTATAGTGAGCACATCAGCCACCTATGCCAGTATCCACTTCACTCTTTAAAGTATGTGGAGGATCAGCTTATATGTTCTTAATTTCCAGCCCTATTTCATTGCCTTCATATATAAAGAGAAAAAAACCTACATATATATATAACCTTATATATATATATAAACCTAATATATATATATAAACCTAATATATATATATGTATATATATATATAAGCAATTCAAGGTATATTTTGTTTCATCAGTGACTTTAGAATAGTATATTGCTAGGTTTTCCATTAAGGTACACATCCCTATGAACTTGGCATTTTAATTGAGTTGAACTAACCATTCACATTAAAATTTAGTTAAATATTTAAATTGCTTTTGTCTATAGCTTGAACAATGCCTGCTTAGTGACTGAATATAAAAAAATGATAGTAAATTAGCATGGTTATGCTTTTTCTTAGCCAATGTTCATTTCCCCTTAAGAGAATTTGCTATTATTTATGACACAAAAGTAGAATCAATGTTAATTAATTGGGTTAGTTTGTTTACTTATCTTTCAATACCTGATTACTTCTCTTTTTTCCCCACACCAAATGTGACCCAGAGCAAATTTTAATGTTAATCAGGGAAGCTCAGTCAGATGAGCAACAGCCCTATAGAAGTGACATATTCTAACAAATACCTCATTTCTCTCAGCCAAATTTATCGAACTCTACAGTTGTGTAGAGCACTTTCAATATGGTTCTGGTTGATAAATATGCACTTATTACCTGATCATAAGCATAATTCTGCATACTTGAATTAGAAAGACCTGGTCTGGAAGTCACTGAATCATTGAATTCAACAGAAAAAGAAAACCCAAAACCTTGTAATGAAGTGGAACTGGTAGAAACACCTATATTTTCACAATATAAAAAGTCCAATACTTGCCCTAACTACCATCATACTAAGGTCATTAAGGGAATAAAATGCTTAAATTTCAGTGTCTGTTGGTTCTCTTTATGCAAACTGGATCTGTGAACAACGACATGTCTACATTAAGATGATCATTAAGAGTTTTACTTATAAAATGTCTGTCACATGGTTTTAAATGGTGAATTATTTCAATTCATTATTTTTGTATTATAGTAACTAATACAGTGCTTGGCACAAAAAATGATACACGCTGATTGGCAAACATTCTGAGAAACAAAATTTTTTTATAATGCCATTCTGCATCAGAAATATATCAAGGAATTCCCATATACTTGGTGAATCACTTTGGGGAAGAATAAGGAAAATGCTGGTAGTAGTAGATCAAGCCCAGTGATGACAAAGTTATAATCCTGAAGGTCACTTGGGAGTAAAAGGATAGATACTTCCCAGGATGTGTACAGAATAGCAATTCCATCTGAGTCTTCCCTATTCAGGCCAAACTTGAGGGGTTATCTTCTCTTCATTTCAAGAGAACAGAGGACAATGGAAAGGAAGGGATCAGCTAAGTAAAGTGAAGGTGTTTTTCATAACTTGAAATATACTGCTATGTCATCTGTATAATTCCTGCCTCTGGTAATAAAGTTGATAAAAAACAAAGTGTGCAATGAAACATAAAGTAATAAATTATATTTAATTGTACATGATATGTTTTAATTTACAAGTGTTCTTTCTTTGAAATTAAGTTAAACTTTAAGTGTATTATTATCATGATTTGTTAATATATCTGCATATATGTATATGTATAGCACAGCATTAAAACTATTTTAAACTAGCACAGTCTCTGATCCTTTGAAACAGTACTCTCAGAAAATAATTCAGTTTAATAATAATTTATTAACGGTCTATTATATGCCAGCTTTGTTGTAGAATCTATATTAATTACATTGCCATGAGTATCACAAACAACTGAAAAATACCTAAGGTAAATAAATTATGTGTAAGCTTACATTATGGAAGAGCAAAGGGATATATATATATATACACACATATACATATATATATATATGAAATACAGAGGATAAAAAAGAAAAGACATGTAGGAACCATATCAAGATCAAACCTTTTAGAACTCATTACAAGTAAGCTTTCATAGTCTCTATCAAATGAAAAGGAGAAAAAACCTGAAAAGGTGACTTGCTGATAATTAAACAATTGGTCAGTTTAGAGCAGAGGACTACACAGATTTTAGTATTCCTTCCAAATAATCAAAGGTAATATTTATTGAAGTTTTATGATATGCCAGGCACTGTTGTGCTACCCAAATTTATCTTTCCAACACTAAAAAGTGAATAATAGTGCATTTTTAGATATTAAAATATAGTTTATCTTCATTGCACTGTTACAAGGAGAATGCACACAATATTTACTTAGCATGTTAACACATAAAGCTAAGAAAAGATTAGCAGGTAAGAGGGTGTTTGAATGCATGGAATTTAAGGGGAGAGTGAATGTATTACTACTGATGAGGAGAAGGAAAGAAGGGATGGAGTGACTTAGAAGAGAGGTAGTATACCAGTTATGTATTGTGTAACAAATAAACCAAAACGGTGGCCTAATGCCAAAACCATTAGCTCAGGAGGCTTCAGTCAGCCGATCTAGGCCAAGCTAGATGGACCTTGGCTGGGCTTGCATGTTTCTGCTTTGTTGGTTGGTCAATGAGGGTAGAAGTTAATCAGCTGTCAGCAAGGGGAAAGAGGTGACTGGGCTATGCATCTGCAATCATCTATTGTGGTAACCTTGGATGCTCACATAATGGTCAAAGATCGGGAGAGGTACACAAGACATCTTGACATCTCGATACAGAGTACACAGTGTCATTTCTGCTGCATTCTATTTTGCAGAGCAAGTCACAAGGTAGTGGGGAAGGAGATGTTACCTCCTGTTGAGAGGAGATGCAGAGAATTATGTCCATTTTTGCAATCTTATAGATGGTGAGAAATAAAGAGATACACTGGAAAGGAATAAGGGGTCAGAGAATAACAACAAACTATTAGACACATTTTTACTTCTCAAATGACAGAAATAATTGAAGGCAATACTGACTAAAAAGAAAATCTTTGGGTAGATTATTGACAATTAGATTTTCTTATGATGAAGGTCATATTCTTATAAGACCTATTTAAATCAGTTATTATTTTATTTGTTCTTTGCTTATAAAAACATGTAACAATTGGAAATTAGCTTTGATTTTTAAAAATTATCTTCATAGTTTTAGGTTATAGACATTTTTTTGTATAGAAACAAAAGGTGAGTGACTTTTATAGTACATATTAACAGACAGAGAATATAATAAATGTGTGAACACATTAAAATTCATCTAAGCAACAGGGCAGCTTTCAGGAGATGAATTTTATTTTTTTATATGGCAAGTATGTAAAAATATAGTAGATTTTATCTGCACAAACTTAAAGCTATCTAACTCCTGAATTCTTTGGTGTGATTGTTTAGTAGAGAAGATAAACATGCTCTGAAAGCAGGAGGGGGTAATTTTTATTTTAATTCCTTGGAACTTGACAGATGCTTGTAAATTTCAATGTATACCTACTATTGATGGTTTGTTTATATTAGGTGCTGTGTCTTACATATTTTACCCCCACCCACTTTTTAAAAATTAGAATCCTGATTTTTATTAATGAGTTCCTTTGAAAGACAAAACTGATTTCAACGACCTTGAAAATATTATACCAGAAATACACTCACACATGAAAGAGAGAGAGAGAGAACTTCAAGTATTAGCCCGATGAGTTCTGTGTTTATTCAATCTGAGTCATGCTTCTGGTTATGGACCCACTTAATCTTGTCTTCCCTGGTTCTTTAACACTCCTGGGCTCTCCTCTCTATGTTTTGTCCTCCTTGCTTCTACCTCTAAATAATATTACATAGAGTGGCTGCTAGAAGAGTAAGGGGAGACACTCTCTTCCTTTTAAATCAGCCTATGGCTTAGACATCAAAAATGCAAAATTCAAGAAGCTATGAAGGAGTCTCTTTGGCATTTATTATTAACTTTAGCCTTGATTTCCATTGCATTTGTCTATCTCCCCACTAGACTATAAGTTTATCACAGGACAAAGACCAAGTCTGTTTTGTCTACCACAGTGTCTAGCATTTAGAAAATACCATTAAGTGCTTGTTTAATTAATTCCAAATAGACCTAGTTTATGTCAAAAATTCTTCTTGTTGTCATGGCTACAAGGTCAACTTGTTACTTCTTTATCAAGTTGCAATGTATTTGCTATATTAATTACTATTACTATTGCCATCTAGTTAAGTAAAATTGACATCAAATTTTTTTATGGTGGCACAGTTTTACAACTACATGAAGGAATCAAGATATATTTTCAGTGTATGAGATTCACATTAGACTCCTCATTACTACATGACATTTTTGTCTACTGTTACACTTGGATCTATATTTATATGACCTTGTACTCCCATCAGGGGCTGGATTTTAATGCATCATTAACAGTGTCAACATTAACACTTTCTTTTTTTACTTTTTAATTTTTAAATAACAAAAAATGAAAATGCATACAAAAATGTACCACACAAATAAACCCATGTCTTTATGGTTAATTAATATATGGCAAAGGAGCCCTGGCTGGGTGCTCAGTTGGTAGTGGCATTATCTGTACATTGAAAGGTTGCAGGTTCGATCTCTGGTCAGGGCGCTTACCTAGGATACGGGTTTGATCTCTGATCGGAGTTGATATAAGAGGAAACCAATGTTTCTCTCTCACATTGATATGTTTTTTTTCTCTCTCTCTCCCTTCCTGTTGTTCTAAAGTCAATCGACATACCCTTGGGTGAAGATATATAGCTGACAAAGGAAGCAAGAATATATAATGGGGTAAAGGTAGTCTATTCAATAAACGGTGTTGGGAAAATTGAACAGATACATGGAAAACAAGTGAAATTGGGCCACTTCCTTATTCTGTATACAAGAATAAACTCCAGCCCTGGCTAGCATACACGCTCAGTGAATTGAGCACAGGCCTGCGAACCAAAGGATTGTGGTTCGATTCCTAGTCAGGGCACATGCCTGGGTTGCAGGCCAGTTCCCAGCAGGGGACGCACCAGAGGCAACCATACATTGATATTTCTCTCCCTCTCTCCTTCCCTTCCCCTCTAAAGATAAATAAATAAAATCTTTTAAAAAAGAGAATAAACTCCAAATGGATAAAAGACAAACATAAGACTCGAAATCATAAAACTCCTAGAAGAAAAAAATTGGCAGTAAAATCTCTGACATTTCTTTTAGCAATATTTTTTCTTGATATATCTCTTCAGGTGAGGGAAAGAAAAAGTAAAAAATAGGACTACATCAAACTTAAAATTTTTTGCATAGTGAAAAAAATCAACAAAATAGAGACAAACTACTAAATGAAAGAAGATAATCACCAATAACACAACCCATAATGGGTTAATATCCAAAAAAATCAAACAATCCAATTTAAAAAGTGGACAGAGGACCTGAATAAACACTTCTCCAAGGAAGACATACAGATGACCAATAGACATACAAAAATTGCTCACAGTCACTAATCATCAGAAAAGTACAAATTAAAATCACAATGATATATCACCTCATACCTGTCAGGATGGCTATCATCAATAACCAAAAAGTGTTCTTGAGGATTTGGGGGAAGGGAACTCTCATGCACTGCTGGTGGGAATCAAGATGGTTGGAAAACAATATGAAGTTCCTTAAAAAATTAAAAATGGAACTGCCTTATGACCCAGCAATTCCACTTCTTGGAATATATCCTGAAGAATCCAAAACACTAATTCAAAGAATATATGCATCTCTATGTTCACTGCAGTATTATTTATAATAACCAAGATATAGAAGCATCCCAAGTGCTCATCAAAAGATGATCAAATAGAGTGATGGTACTTATCAATGGACTATTACCCAACCATTAAAAATAATAAAATCTTATCATTTGAAACAGCATGGATGGACCTAGAGGGTGTTATGTAAAGTGAAATAAGTCAGACAAAAAAAAAAGAATTCTATATGGTTTCATTTTTATGTGGGATCTAAAGAATAAAATGAATAAACACAATGGGAAGAAACTCATAGATCCAGAAAACAGACTGAAGGTTGCTAGAAGGGTGGAATTTGGGGGGCTGGGTGAGAAAGGTGAAGGGATTAAGAAGTACGAGTTAGTAGTTATAAAATACATTGGGCGTGCAAGGTACAGCACAGGAAATACAATCAATAATATTGCAATAACTATGTATGGTGCCAAGTGGGTGTTGGAAATATGGGGGGAGCACTTTGTAAAGTATATGATTGTCTAGCACCATGCTGTGTGCCTGACAAACTACTATTGAATGTAAAAACAAAAAAGTACTTAAACACATGTGGAAAAGAAAAATAACTTATTACAAAGTCAATATCAAAGAACCACATCCAGGTAAAAAATAGAAAGTTGTTAGCACCCACATGAGGCCCCTTTTGTTCTCCCAGTCACTGTTTCCTGTCTTACTTCAAAGAAACCACTATCTCAACACATTATGATCACTGTTTTGCTTTTTATAAGAGTATTAATACCTTAGTATATATCTGAAAACTTTCTCTGTATACTGTACATATTTAACTTCTTTATATTGAATAATATAGGATGAATTATTTTTTGCCTGGTTTCTCTTTCAATGATATGTTCATAAAATTTATCTCTGTTATTTTATGTGGCTGCATTAATTCATTTTCTAATATTGACTCTTCCCAGTGTACGGACATATTTCCATTTAATACATTCTTCTTTTGGTGAACATTTAGGTTGTTACACATTTGCTGCACTGGCAGCACACATTCAGGCATGCATTCTCTTAGGTATATATATCCTTAAGACTGATGTCACCAGGTCATAGCATATGCAAATCTCCAACTTTATAATATGATGGCAAATGAATTACCAGATTTACTTTGAAAATTTACACTCTCACCAATAGAGTATAAGAGATCACTTTAATTCAATTTCTTGCCAAAACTTGGTGGTGTTAAACTTAATTTCAGCCACCCTAATGTGTTTGTACATATTAGTATCTCTGGTTTGAATTTTCATATCCCCCTGAGTAATAAAGTTGGGACATTTTTCACATATTTATTAGTCGTTCTCTTTGGGTATGCCCATTCAAGTACACTGATATACTGGTTACTCTCTGTCTTTTTCATGAGTAAATTTAATTCAACTGTCATATTTTATACAGACTGAAATTATTAGTCAATCAACCAATTGTACAATCTCTTGGGCTTTGTATTGACATATAATTAAAATTATAGATCCTTTTGGAGAGAAGTTACAACTTTCATAATGTACAGTCACAACTTTCATGCTCCCAATCTAGAGCATGTTATACAACTCCATATGGTTCCCTTAACATTTATTAAAACTCTAATTCGTGTTCTGCATAGAAGTCTTAAAAATATGTTCATAAAAAGTTTATTATTAGTTGATAATGCTGATGTGACCTCAGCATTATAACTAATGTTACTGTAAGTGGTATATTATTATACATTCATCACCTAAATAAATTTTTGCTGTCATATAGAAATACAATTAAATTTGTATTGATTTTGTGTTTAGTATGCTTGCTACCACAATAATTTTAATCATTGTTGTGCAGATTAGTTTTAATTTTCTGCTTGCAGAAACATATTACCTGCAAATAATGACATTTACTTCTTTTAAGTTCCTGAACTTTTTTTATTACTTTAGCTAAAACTCCAGTACAATGTTGAACAGAAATAGTAAAAATGAATGTCTATACATCATTCCAGATCTTCAAGTAAAAAAACTTTAAATCCATACTTAATCATGTATTATGGTGTTTTCTTTAGATACTGTTGATCAACTTTAGGAAGATATTCTTTTTCACTTTCCATTTTTTTGTAACTATAAGTGGATAATAAATTTTATCTGCACTTTTTCTGAATCTATCGAAATCACCATAGAAAAATGTATCTAATCAATTACATTAATTGATTTCCAAATATTAAGTCACTTTACATTCATGGAATAAATATACCAAATTAGTTCTAGATATATGATTATATATGTGTATATGTATATAGAGAAAGAGATTGCAGAGTATATATTATTTATATATATGTATATATACTCTACAGCCTACAGAGAGTATATGTATATATGTGTGTGTGTATGTATGTATATATATATATATATATATATATATATATATATATATATATATATATATACTGTACAGTCAATATTTATTAGATTTACCCACATCTTTTTCGGTTTCATTGTTCTTTATTCTTAGAACACCTTCCATCTATATGGAAGTGTTATTCTACAGAAAACAGAAAAGTTATTTCTGAAAAATAACTTTTTGTATTATTTATTATGAGTCTATTTGTAATAAATTCTTTTCATTGTGTTTTCAGTCTAAAAATATTATTATCGCATGTGTCTTAAAACATACATTTCTAGCATTTCAAAGATATTGCTAACCTGTTTTGCTTTTCCACTGATTCTTTGGGAAGTCAGCACTAGTCCAGGCATTGTTAAAATTTTTCCATTTGACTTCAGTTTTTGGAAATTGTATGGTTTTCTTTTTAATTAATTTATTTTAATTATGGCTGTTCTTCATGTTTCTTGAGTTTATTATTTTATTCTTTTTTGTGATTGAAAATTTTCAACTATTGCTTCTTATCCATTCTTTCTTCCTTGTTATCTATGACTATTACTCTATTTTCTACCTTTGATAATTTGGGGCAGTGTTTATAACTTCTCTTCCAGTTTTTTACTTTCTTTTCTTTGACTGAGTCTAATCTAATGAGGTCTTAATTTTGCTTATTGTGCTTATAAATTATAACTTTCACTTGTTCTTGTTTTCTAATACTTTGCTATGTTTTCTAATTGTCTGCCCTATTTCTGAACCTTACCTTTTGTCTCTTTGAACACTATAAGCATAGTTATGTTAAGACCTGTGTATGATTTACTTCCAAATTTTGATCTTATGTGTCTTTTGTATTGTCTCTTTCTACTATTAACTTCATGATTTCTTGCGTGTTTGTGTCCTGATTATTTTTTACTGTATGCCCAAAAATGCCTTTGAAATATTTTTTTCTTTTTCTAGGGGAGAGCAGGAACATAGTCCCCACTACCACAATCATGCAGTCCAGTTTCCCACATTTGGGGAAACGGCAGGGGTCAGCACACAAGGAGTACGCTGGATAAGCCTCGCCCTGGAAAACCACCTTCATGATCATGGTCTCTCTCCTGCCAGGTAAGTATATGAAATATTTTCATGAAAATACTTTGAGAACTAGACTAATGCTATCTTCCTCTGGAAAGGAGTATATTTGTTTTGGAGCAGATGCCTGTGGACACTAGGAATATGGGACTTCATTAACAGTATCGGGAAAATGAGGCATTGCAAAGATTAGTTGTACTCCCTCAGAGAGCTAGTGCATTTTCACTTTACACTCCCTTCTAAAGCTCAGAAAGCCTTTGGGATCCCTACCCCAAACACAGCTTTCAACCAGCTCCCAATCTTCTTCAGTTCTGAACTCCAATTGTCCCCATAAACATGCTGTGTTCTCAAAATCCCTGATCTGTCTCTAATTTAATTTTAGCTTTTTTGGAACTGGGTAATAACCACTATAGGAAAAGGTGCTCTACATGCCGAGCTCACTGGTATGAATTTCTATCTTCTCCCAGATCTTATGGTCATAATCTTTTTCAATCATGTTTATCAATGTCTTTCAGCAGATTAAAATAAAATGTATATCTAGACTGTCTTCAGTGGAAAGTTGGTCCAAAGTTCAAGTTTACCATTACCAGAGTCATATTATCCATTTTCTAATTATAATGCCACTTTTACTTTCATAATAATTTCATAACCTTTCTCCCTTCAACAGAAAAAGAAAGGACTGCTGCTCTGATGATGAAAAGTTAGCTTTCTGGAGTCAATGGTACCAGAGATGCAGACCTGTCATACATTCAAACATCCTGCAGACATGGATGTGCACTGGAGAAGTTCGTTTTTGTCTCCTGTTAAAGTTATATTTCATTTTATAGGTCTTTACCAACCATAGGATTCTAGAACATAGCATTTTCTTCCGAAGGTTTATATTCATTATTCCAGTTGTTTTGATCCAGTGTGTCTTTCCTGATGGATACACCTACTTAGGAGCCTCTGAAACTAAACTGAACTTATCTTTGTTCATGTTTCAATTGGAGCCCCAATGCCTCAGCATCCTTGTAGTAGTCCAGTGCACATTCATAGCTCTATTCTATGTGATCCTAGTGCAATAATTAATTATCTAACGGCACGGTAGTTAAGAGGATCGTCTCTGGTACAAAACTACATTGAATTCTCCTCCTAGTGACTATGTGAACTAGGATAAGTGACATGTTTTTGAACTGTGCTCTCAAAAAGATATGTTGAATTTCTAAACCCACCTCTGTACCTCAGAATGTGACTTTATTTGGAAATAGGGTCCTTGCAGGTGTAATTAGTTAAGATGAGGTCACACTGGAGTAGGGTGGGCCCTTAATCCAATCATGAAGATTGAGTCACACAGAGAGAATGCCACGTAAAGACATAAACAGAGATTGGAGTGATGGGTCTGCAAACCATGTAACTGCAGGATTTTCATCTACCACCAGAAATTAGGATAAGGCAAGGAAGTAGTCTCCCTTACAATCTCAGGGGGGGATGTGGCCTTGCTAACATCTTGATTTTGAACTTCTAGACTCCAGAACTGTGAGATATTAAATTTCTGTTGTTTTAAGCCATCCAGTTTGTGGTACCTTGTTATGTCAGCCCAAAGTAGCCAATATATTATATTATCTCTTTTTGCCTAGCTTCCTCATCTGTAAAATGAAGAAAATAACAGCACCTGTCTATGTCATGGACTTTCTGTGAATGCCAGAATGCAATGAACACTAGAAAGGTGGCTGCCTTTAAAAAGTGCTACGTATGTTCTTTTTATAATTATTCTAGTGGATAACACTGCTCCTTGAAGGCAGGGGCCATGGTATGTGTTTTGCGAATCTTCCAACATGTCTGTTAAAGGGCTTAGTGTACAATAGAGGTACATAAATACACATTATTATTTTCCCTCTACTTATTATTTCTCAAGATTCATTTTTTACTTACATGGTTTTGCAAATTTTAGGTCTTTATGAATCATATTTCTGTAACCTGATTTGTAATTGTGGTATTTCCCTTGTGCTTTGACAGCTTTATATTCCCCTTCGTTTCCAATACCTTCCCACCATTTCTCATCCTTATCCGTATGTCAAGTTCCTCATTAACTTGTGATTTTTAAACATTGATTTGATTGTAGAAACCAAAAAGAGAAAAGGCAGCTAAAATGAACAGTTTCCAGCTGGTCCTGGAATTTAAAATATAAAATTCCCAGCTCTGCTACAAACCTGCTAAGTGACCTCAGACACTTCATATAACATTGTAAAACCTAAGTTTCTTACCTGTACAACAAGGAGATTGGATTAAATACTTTGAAACATTTTATCAGTTTTAGCTTCTGTGATTACATTATTCTGTGTCCTTTGAGTTCAACAATGGCATAAAAAGACGGTTGTCATTCATCCATTATGGCCCAGTGCATGTGGGAAACAGCAGGTACCAGACACCACATTTGTTCATTAACTGGTTCTGGTGAGATGTACTTGACTGTTCAGAGACAGGGTGAAGTGCATTATTGCTGCTCTTGAAAACTTTTGGTCTATCCAGTATAATCACCTGTGCAAGCACGGTGATAGATATCTCTAAATACACACTTCTTGTCTCTCAGATTTCAAAGGGCCTATTGTTCTGAAAAGTTTTCCCATTCATGGTGGAATGATAAAAAAACAAAGTACTTTTAGGTTGAATACAGCATTTTTATCTTTTAAATCAAAACACTGTGACATGTGCCTTTTGCTGTTTTGGCAAATTAATAATGATTTTAAAAAATAGGTGAGCATTTCAAGCTGAGTCAAATTCTTGAAAAAAAGTCATATATTCCCTAATTTATTTTCTCATTACCTAGTATTAATTATTTTCTATTTGGCTTCTATGCCTGCCAATTTTCTAAAAACTCACTCCCAACTTATCAGCTGCCAAACCAAAGGCCCTGTGACAGTCCTCACCCATTTCAACCCGTGCTGCTCTGGCTGTGGACTGTCTCTCCCTGCTTCTTTCTCCCCTCCTGTGTTTCTTTAATAATATATCTTTTGTCAGATTTTTTCTTACCTTACCAATAAATATGTGATACTTCTCACTCTGGCCCTGTAAAAGAAGGTATCTATCAAAATATTTATTTATTTATTTATCTTGTTTCAAATCTCACTTGAACTGCTGGCCCGTGAGTTTTGCAATTTTATCAATACACCCAGGTTTTACACTCTTTCGCTATTCTGCCCTGTGTGCTGCATGCTATCTATAATCTGCTATTGTCTCCCCAGAATTTTCATTCTGGTGTAAAAAGGACTTTCCGTTTCGTAGGGGCCCTGTGGTCCCAGCAGTAAAGTGCTGTGCTCCATTAGCTGCTCAGGCAACCATACAATCCAACACTTGGGTCAGAATTTTTAACTGGGCATTTTGCAAATGTCTATTTGTCTCCACATGGCCTGCATAACAAATTAAAATTTAAGAGAAGTTTATATTAATGCTTGTTTTTCTAGTTTCTTTCCTTAACTATGTTTTCTTTAAAAGAATAGAGCACACAACATATTATACTTGACCAAGGGCACATTGGTGGGATGAGAATGGGCAGAATCAAGAAAACTGTTTTCGTTCTTGGGCATTAGACATACAAAAGAAAGGTCCTACATGCTAAACTCATCTGAGATAATGTTGTACATGAGTTATTGCCTTATGTTAAAATGATGAGTCTAAAGTATCTAATAAAGATTAAGAGTTTTCTATTGTATTTTTAATAAGTCAGAGATATCTATAATTTATCTTTAAAATGCTCTCATCAATTAATTTCTATTAAAATAAGCTATGCTCTTAACTTTTCATTTTTAAGTGTATTGTTTTATCGCTCCTTTTCCCTCCAAAAGTCAGATAAAGAAACAATATCAGTATTGTGTGAATTCAAATCCATTGACTCTGAGTACTGTGGTGCCTTGTAATTCCCTCAGCTCAAGCAAGGCCAAGGGGAGAGTCCCTCCTTTGCAGTTCCCTAGCTGTTTTCAGCGCAGACAGCCAAAGCATCTGGCATTCAGTATTTTGTATTCAGCCAGCTCCTACTAGACAGTGTTCCCCAGGAGTACAGTAGGCAGTTAGCAGAATCATTAACTATTTCAAGTCAGCAAAGTACCTTTTAGTGCACTGAGGTAGCAACTAGGAATCATGCAGTCAGTGAGTACTCCAGAGTACAGGTGGCTCGCTTTGGTTTGGGAGCCCATCCACTCAGGTGCCCCGTGAAGGCATGCTAATGCCCAAGAGAGTGGGATTGACTGAACTCTCTGAAGGCCAAGAAGTAAAAACATTGACAATCACTCAATACTTTAGCAATATTGGTTTAAAAAAATTCAGAGTTGACGTTCCTCATGGTATGTTCATTACTATTACGTGGCACTAAATTGATGTGCACATGTTCAAAGAATGTGAGGTTCTAATACACTCATATTCTGAACCTGTGTAAATATCCCTCTCCTCATTACTGATAAAATGAGCACAGGGGTCTATGTATCACTCTATAATCAGAAGTTCAGGCTTAAGAACAGACTCTAAGTTTTAGAATCATGACACATCAAAGCTACAAAACCTCCTTACTTATATACCCCACATAGTTACTGTCAGGATGCTGGAGCACATGGGAGAACAATAGTAAAATATTTGCCATACACTACATGTTCAGGAAACATTCTTGAGTCTGAATCTCAGATCATTATTTAACATTACTGATTCTTAGTATAAATTATGTTTCAAAACTTTTTGTTTTGCCTGTTACATACTATTGTTGAGACAATCAAGGGGGATGAGAGTGTGAAAGCATTTTATTGAATTTTAATAATTACACATCTGATTTTTTCCATATGTCACATGTGGAATTATCTAGCCATGTAATATGAAAAAAACAGAAATGTTTGTTGAAGAAGATATAAGATACAAGAAATATTGAACATAGATAATGCTGCCTCAGTCTCTTCAAAGTAGGCACCTTGGGACCTCACACAGTTCTCCCAGTCACCATCAGCTGCTCTGTTGTATTTTCCTGAACCTCATAGATGGTCTCAAATTTCTTCCCTTTCAAGGGTGATTTTAGTTTTGGGAAAAGCCAGAAGTCACAGGGCACCAAATCTGGGCCACAGGGAGACTGAGTCACCTGGGTGATATGATGTTTCACAAAAACTCTACACAAGATGTGATGCATGAGCAGGCACATTGTGTGATGAAGCTGCCAATCACCAGTTGCCCATAGCTACAGCCTCCTGAATCATCCAAATAGTTTTTGCAGAGGAATGTCCAAGCTTAATGCAAAATTTGATGCAGATTTGTTGCCCTGCTCACTGAATTTGAATTTGACAGCCACACAGTACACATGTTCACTCAGCCACATCTACTGTCCTCACTGACTAGTACAGTGCATTATTCACACAGGTGCATTCAGTCCACTCTCCTTGGCTGCCAGGTTACATCAATGTCACACAAATTGTTATTATATTAACAATGGCTGGGGTTTTTCCAGACTGACCTCATCTCTGAGGGTCAATGTATTATTACTATAAGCTAAGTATCTATAAAAAGTCAGCACAATTACTAGGATATATTAAATTTTTGATAAATGGTAGCTGTCATTACTAGAAAAATATATTAGCATTATTATTAATACTGACATTTTACAGATATTGTTACTATACTTTCTGGTATGCTGAGATAATTTAAGAAAATAATTTAAAAGTTAATCTGAAGTCACAAGTGACTAATTATCTTTTTATTCTACACTATAAACATATTTTTCATTTTATTAAATATTGGTTTTTGAATAATTATTTTGAAGATGACATCATTAAATATACTTGTCCTGTGGACTCATATATACTATTTATTTTATCTGTAGAGTTTCCCCTTCCTTCAGTATAAGAGAGGTTTAGAACAAGTTACATTTCTGGATAGGCCAAACTAAAAGAATTATATTCCCCTAAAAACCAATTTGGGAAGTGTCATCACATTTCGGTTTCCTAAGCAAAACATGATGTCCTTAATGTGGTATGAAATTAGTAGAAATAGTCAAAGCACCTTAAATAATATTTGTTTGTCCAATTTATAAAAAAAGCCATTTAGAAACTGGATATGCCAATTGGATTTGGAAAGATATTAACATAGCCTGTGGATAGTACAGTGAAGCAACATGCTTTAACTGCATTGCTATAATTGCATTTAATGGATGGAACCACTTGTTAATGAAATGTAAAGATCATTTGATACTAAAATATCCAAGGCTTAGTTCATGCGGTGTTTTAAATTTGTCGAGGGCTTTCTTCCTCCTATCCCTTCCCCTTCCCTCTGTTCATCTCCCATTCTTCCTCCCTTTACTTTTTCCAGGAGGCTTCTGAAATGTAAGCAGAAATATGTAATGGGATTTCCTTTTTTTTCTTTATAACTAGAGAAAAGGCAATTCTTGAAATTTTGAAAGATTTTTTGCCTTGTGCAAAGTAATTATCAAAAGTAATTAATTGAAGTTCTTAATGCCCTAAGAATATATTCTTAGATTGCCCTTCTTTAAGTTTCTTCAAGCAGCCTCCCTACTGTTCTCCCACATCTGCCTGCTATCTAATCCCAAGGTCAATGCCACAGATTTACATGTTTATTAAGGCAACATGTCATTTCTGGATTCGATTTCTCTCACACATATCTTTTACTATGTAACAAATCATTCTACAATTTAGTGACTTAAAACAATTCATTTGCTCAAGAGTCCACAGAATAGTTATTTACTCAGGCCCCAGATATGACAGTTTAGCTATGTCTCATATTATGGTGGCTGGGCTTAATCACATGCCTGCAGTCATATTGTGGTTTACTTTCTAGGCTTCATGTCTGAGTTGGTCTGGCTCACAGGTCTGGTGGTTGATAAGTCTCTTAGCTGGGACACAAGTCTCCAGTAGGCCAGTCTGGGATTCTTCACATGGTGGCAGCAGTGAGAAAGTGGGAGCAGTAGCTGCAGAGACACCTAAAGTCCCAGCAAGGAAGTCATGTCACCTCACTTCTGTCCTACTCTGTCAGACAAAGAAGATCACAGAACAACCTAAATTCAAGGAGGAGGACAGTCATGGCAAAGGGGAACGCAAATTGGGGTACACGAGTCATTGCAGTGTTGCAAATACCCTGCCACACCTTCCTCCAGTAGGAGTGAAACCTGACTGAGTTTATGCCGGTGCTGAAAGGCACATGAGGTGTGGCCAATGCTACCTGGACGAGAAGAGCATTTATAACAGAAAAAATGAGGTTCTCTGAAATAATTTATATACTTTCTAAAGCATAAGAATCACCTTTCCTTGAAATTTCTTTAGAGCTGTGCCTAAATTCAATCAGTACTTGTTGAATAAATACTCACAATATCTACAAAAAATTCTAGACCTGTGTCCTATACTGTAGAAAATTCTTTAATACTTAAAAAAACCTCCTTCCATAAGCACTTATTAGGTTTTATTATTGCTTCTTAATAAGTTATACTCTCCTAAGATATATTTAATTTTGTTGAGGTTAAAATCCTTTTAGTCATCACTTTAATACCTTTTTAAAGCCTGTATCTTTCATCTTGGACCCCTTCTGCATCTGGTTTGTAAGATTCTCTCAGCCGTCATAGCTGTACCTTTGTTCTATTAATAACTTTATTTTCTAATTTTATCCATACAATTAAACCAAAGATACTTAAATATAATCCATTTCTCTTAAATTAACTCATATTATTTCACATTAGTAGAGGAGAGTCTTTTCCCCTCTTCTTTGTACTTTTATTAACATATTAAGTATGAATTATGTATTAGTTTTGATTCCAATTCTCCAAGAACTTAAACTACAAAACAAAATATGAAGTAGAGCAAGAGGGTCCTTGCTGCCTTCTAAAATTACAGCAGATTGCAAACCTACTAATTCCTGTTTTCCCGGCCTGCTGCCATGCCCGCCACCTTTTCTTTTTCTTAGAAAGAATGAAGTTCAAGCATAGGTTACACTTTTTAAACAGGGGACAATGGAATGGATAAAAAAGACAAAGGACAATCAAGGTGTGCCTTTCTCATTAAATACTCAGCTCTCTGAATAACACTGTCTTCTTGCACTCCTTTCAACAAACACATTGGCCAAGTGTTGGGAGCAGTATTCCTGACCCGGCCTTGCATTTGTGTTTCTTTAGCTGCTGCAGTGACAGGAATAGAAATACTTAGATCCAGAACTGAGATAAAGTGGAAAGGATACTGAACACAACTCTCTTATTCTAAATATAGATGATCGCGTTTGTGGTTTCGTGTGTAACTAACGGAGATTTTTTCCCTTCTCTCTTCTTGATAGAGCAATCGTCAGAAGGAAGTGTGCGTCCGGAGGCAGTGCTGCTGGGGCAGGGCTGCCACGCGTGATTTCCACTGCATGGGTGTGGACCTGAGGCCACCTTTCCCTGTCTGCGTTAATCCTGATTCTTCATTTCTTCAGTACCCTACAGCTTTATTTTGCTATAAGGATTGACACTTACAAAATGCCGGATCAGTTCCAAGACCTTAGTAGCCTTCTTTTCAATCTCTTTGCACATGGATGTTTAGAAGTTATCTTAGAGTGCTGGTGATCAGAAAGGGGCCAAACATAACACCACTTCACCTTTAGAAATGAGGTGTGACAAAAGAGAACTTAGTGTTGCTGGCTTTCTTGGCAGGCCTTCAGTTTCAGCCCTTCTAGTCCCAGAGTGCCCGAAGCATTGAACTTTCCTTGAGGTGGATGACTACAAGTCGGATGTGGGATGAAGTTCTGGGGAACTGACACTGAGAAGAGAGTAAGACTCTCTTGAATGAAGGGATTTTGGTCTATAGCACTGTGTCAGGGAATATCATTTAACAGGTGTTCACATATTTATAGTGCAAAGGTAATACAGAAAATGTCTATGATATACCTTTAGCTACTGCTTATTAGAAAGCTGGAGTATACATTTAAAACTAAATAATAATAAAAAATCAATACATAAGAGAAAACTAGAGAGGCCAGAGGTCCTTTGGTGCAGTAATATCATGCTTTTGATCCTCTGTATGTATTGTTTTTATAAACATCTCTTAAAAATGCTTAAATATGTAAGAGAATTGGGACTTGTATTTTCTCTAAATTGATACTTCTTTAAGGTGGAAATATTGTCTACATGAGTTGTTGCCAGGGCTTGCTTCCTTAGGAGCTATTAAAGCACTGTTAATAATACCCACAAAATATAAATCCTGAAAAACAAGGATCACTTAAGGGCTACAAGTCTCCCTTTATTCCATCAATTTTCATCAATTATTCTAGTCAAACAGTTTTTTAAATGGAAAATCCCTTGTACTGAAAATAAATATATGTAATGAAAAGCTTTATATTCAATATAAATAACAGATTAAAAAGCACTCATTTCCCTGACCTCTCTCTTGAACTGTTTCCTTATTCCCAGGACACATAGAGACACTACCACTAAACCTTGGGACTTCGTGGGACACCATTCAAAAACCACTGTAGCTTGGCCCACATCAATTCTTCTTTCCCTAGATCTTCTATAAAACATGTTATGGCTTTTAATGTTATAGCTGGTCCATCGCTGTTATGTGATCGGAAAAATCTTCTGAGACTCCAATTTTTAGAATTTGGGGAATGTCAATGAATCTCATCTCTCATTTTCCATTCAAAGACAAGATATAGATATCTTGCAGATGCACATACAAACACCCTTATCTTAGTAAAAATGTTGTTTGCAGGACATTGTTTAGGTGTAGGCAAATGGTGATTGTGATCCTGTGACTTCCCACAACCTGCCATCACAGGGTTGGACAAACTTGCCTGGTCACAGATAAAACTGGATAGCTGCAAGCCTAGACCTTGGGGAGAGGCCCCTCAGTGAAAATCAACACCAAGGTCAAAGGCGCTAATGAGCACACAGCCTGTCTGGAGGCAGCTGGATCCCAAAAGAGGGTTTGGAGTAAGAATCTAAAACAGACATCTCCAATTCTTTCTCCTGACCTTAAAAATAAAATAAGTTACTTTTCTCGGAGTGAGGTTGTGAGGATATAAAGAAATGCCCAGGGGTCTCTCAACATGGAAACACGGGATGCAGGCGTAAGTGCTCCTCATACATCACACATCTGAAATGTAGGTCAAATTATGTTCACCTGAGAAGTTTGTACAAATGATGTGATATTTTTGAAACACTTATATAGTACATGATAGTTAGCATTCTCTTTATTTCCTTAACTATAGTTATTGCTCAAAGGTTCACTTACTAATTATTTATATTTGTTGCTACTTAATGACAGTCTTCTCCCCAATAAGATCTTCAAGTACATGACAACCATCAGGCAGTTAATCTCACTAGAATTGCTTTTACATGCATGGTGACAAAATGATTATAATTCTAAAGGTTTGAGATTATAGATTCACAGAGAAGATGAATGATTACCACAGAAAGGAAGGAAAGAAGGAAGAAGGAAGAAAGGAAGGAGGAAAAAAAAGGAAGGGAAAAATACAATTAATCCTGATATACTATTAGTTAGATACCTTGGTTAAGAGATTTAAATCATCAGGTCCCAGCATGAAGCATGTATACCTAAAATCAAGATAGGTATCTTTAATCAATTTCTAGTCTTAATTCAACAAATAGCTTTTTTTAAAAAGAAGACCTATTCTTACTAATTGCCTAACATTGTGATTTTAAATTCACTTAAAAAAACACATTTGTAAAGAAAACTTCTGAATAATCTGATAAAATTTTTACTGATCTTAATATTATCAACTAATGTGAATGTGACATTATCTACATATTTAATCATAACTCTATTTTTACTCTTGGTTTTGTAGGAGGGTACAGCCAGGGGACCCCCAAAAGAAGGATGTATAATGGGGTCCAGAACTCAGGGTGTCCAGGAAATATTAAAATATGGGATGTCCTTACTCCCACAAGTCTAAGCTGGGGGGTGGGATACATGAGGCAGGTCCATTGAGTTGTTTTGCATAGCAACAGCTTTGCAGCTAACCTCTAGCATGGTCATTTAACATATCTATAGCCTTTAACTGGTTTCATAGATATGCTAAATAGCTATGGCCAAGCAAGGACCCAGGGAGAAGGGAGTGACTTCCACCCAAGATGTAACTGGTAGGCAGCTCCCCCTGGTTACAGCGCCTGTGTAAGAGCTTGGAGATGATTGGCTCCACACCATGGGGCCGTGCCTGCCCAGACTCACTACAGCAGCCAAGTAAAGCTGGAAGGGTACAGGAATGCTGGCAAGTGTAGCCAATTGTGAGAGGAGTTGGAAATGGGGCTGCAGAGGAAGATTGGTGTGGGTATTGAAACCCAGATGTGGCAGCCATTGAGGAGAGAACCATGGGGCTTTGACCAGAGTGGGGACCTCTGCAACCATGTGAGGAAGAATCACCATGTGGCTTTCGCAAAGAATCACCACGTGGCTTTCTATTTCTTTGCCTGAGATACAGCACCCCAGACCAGGCAAAGTGGGAAAGGAAGGACTGTGTGTGTTTGAGGGTGTTTTAACGGACTTTGGGATTTTGATGAAGACATCAAGTCATTACTCTTACATCTGTATAACTTGAATAAATTAATTCCTTTCCTTTTTACCAGTCTCTGACATGGAGAACTATAATCCTCTTGCGATTGGAAAGGCAAACCTAGTATAGGGGGGCCCTGAGAGAAGGAGGGGTCAATTTGGTAACATTGTGGGACCCCCTACCCTGGCAGCCAATCAGGGAAAATCATGCGAAACCACATGTGCAATAGCTTTAAAGTAATACAACTACTTGTACATGCGCAGTAAAAGCCTGCCAAAACTAGCCAGGAAGGATCCACCCTACAAGAATAGAGTCTCTCTAACCCATGAAGTGCATTTCTGCTTGGAGTTGGCCTGCTCCCATGTTCTCTGCTATAAACTCTGGGTGTTTGATTCAATTCTTTGTCCCAATCACCAAGAACCTGGTTACCTGTGCCCACCTGTGACAGTTTGATGCATCAAGCCAAAAAGGTTCTCAGTTCATTTGATACTGCAATACCTTATAGCATTTGATGTTTATCATCAATAGAACTGAAGCTTAGGGACTATTTCTACACTGCCATTATGCGTATGCTATAAGCTAAGTGTATGCTAACCCCACCTCTTCCTCATACCACAGTAGTTCTATATAGTAGACAAGGGAAGAGGAACAGACACCTAAAGTGTCATATAACACAAGGAACAGAAACACATTCTTCCCTCTTGTGTCTAAGCCCACATTTAAGCTTAACCATGACCATTTATCACAGAGGGAACCCAGAGCCCTGATACTCCAAAAGATGTGGCTTCTACTTCCTGTTATTTTAATAACAGCAGTATTAAACTCACTGTTTATAATATGTTAGTTTTAATAACTAATAGTAATAACTGACTGGGAATTTTGTGGTATTTATTTATGATCACTTTCTACTCCAGTCAATGTGTCCATGTTATTAAAATGAAATTCCTCAGCTTTTATGGTTTAAAAAACTGAACTGCTTTATTAAAAAAAAAAATCCTTGCACCAAGTTTTTGCCAGCTGTGGTAAATATACTAAAATACATATTTTAATTATAGAGAGATTTTAACTGACAAAGCAGATTTTGTTGTGCTTTCTTTTCTTTTCTTTTTTTTTTTTTTTTGGAGTTATTTGCCTTCTTTCTCAAGTGGGTTTTACTATCTGGTCAGAAGGTCTTGTTGACATTCATGGCTTGTGGAAGAGAAAGAACATATGACCCAGAACAAATATATAGTATAGTATAGTATAGTATACTATAGTATAGTATAGTATAGTATAGTATTATTAATAGAGTATAGTATAGTATTATTAATAGAGTATAGTATAGTAAATACAGTGTAGTATAGTATAGCACAATCTAGTATAGTATTAGGTAGGTTCAGGAGGTCAAATTCTTCTGAACTCGCTCTTTCACAGCTTCTTTGCAAAAATGTGCTGGAGAATAGCCAACCTGGAATCAACTCTAAAATGCTCTGCTAATCCATCTGGAAGAACACGTTTGTTTCCCACACAGCCAAAGAGCTCTGCAAAGTAATGCCTGTCTTCCTGCCGTGGTGAAGATTTCCCTAAGGCAATGTCTGCAGCGGGCAGCACAGATGTTGCTATGGTGGTGCATCAGGACAATGGGAAGGCACAGGGCTAGAAGAAATGGACCACACGAAGAGCATACTGGAGTCCGGGGAGTCAGGCTGTGCTCTGCACAGCACCTCTCCGAGCACCCTGGTCTCAGGTTACTCACAGAGGCCAAGAAGATGAGACAGCCCGAAAGATGCACAGTGACAGGGATTGGCTAGTTAATGGGCTATAGCTCTACTCAGAGAATATGGAACACAGACTTTTAGTACAGAATAGAAACTTGGAGACCATTTAATGCTAATTTTCATTTGATAGGTAAGAAAATGAAAACTAAGACTGAAGACTTAGCTTACATAATTTCTCAAAACTAGCTTATGGGAGAAGGGATGCCAGGATCCATTATGAAAATTTGGAAACAACCTAGATGCCCACCAATAGGAGGACAGAGAAGTAAAGTTATACTATCTCAATCACTGTGTTCAGAGGAAAATGATGCATTAACTGGTATAAGTGTGTGTCTCACAAGCTCTGGAAACTCACCCACATCTCATGATGTGAAAATGTGGATGAAGTAGATTTCCCATTTATTTCTAAATTTGGGGCAATTTCCAGAATAAGGAGAAGTGGAAACTGGAGAATAAACCAATTTCACAACAAAAAACAGATTGCATCCCTCTGTTGAGCCAATTTATCATCCAGCATAAAGATACCATTTGTTGGAAAAGTGACCCTGATATAATTCTCAGGATGAAAGAACTGCTTAAGTGTACTGTCCTAATCAAGAAAGCAGAACACCTAATAAAAAAAAAAAAAAAAAGCAATGCATTCCTTCTAATATCCCCAAATATCTCCTCTGTTGTATTCAGGGAGATTATGAAAATAGATCTTAATGCCAAAAATAATGCTCCTAATTAATGCACACACTATATGCTAATTTACACAGACCATTTCATTTAATTTTCTCAAAATATTAAGTTGAAACTATTATTATTACTATTACTATTATTATTATTGTTATTATTATGTTTTACAGATGTGAAAACTGAGGCCCAGAGATGTTGCCCAAGGTCACACAACTAGGATATGGTACAATGTGGAATCAAACACAGACAGGAAAGCTCCAGAACCTTGGGGGCTTTGCTTCCTCTAACTTCTATTTGGTAAAAAACAGAAACGTCATTTCCATCTTGCTCATTAGTTTTCTGCAAGACTTTGCATGTTAATGTGTCTGTTTGATTCTGAGACTCTGCCACTTTTTCCCCCAGATGTGTTTGGTCCGTGGAAACAGTGCCTCGCTCTCGAGGGAGAGCAGACATCCTCTTTGAACAGTAAATGAAGTGCTAGCTCAGGTCAGATTTCACCCACTGTGCCTACACCTGAGCCAAACCCTAGGCTCTTCTTTCAGCACTACAATCCACTCTCAAGATTTTACACACTCTGTACCTCCTCTCACCCTGTCAGAGGGACTGCACTGATTCTTCACTCAGTCAGCAGGTAGGTTTTCTCACCTCAGTGGCAAGCATCTGAAAATAGTAATAGACAATTCAAACCTTCCTATTGCAGAGAAGCACCACTCTCCTATATGTATGTTTCTTGCTTATGTTTATTTTCTTCTTGGGGGAAAAAAACTGGAAATGTGATCGCTTGTAAAAATTTGAGGCTGCTCGTATAGGCAGGGCACATTATAAGTATAGAATGAAATATCTTGGGACATAAAATATCAAATTCAAAGAATGTCACCCATAAGAATAAGGACATGTGCCAGGTAAAAGGTGCTAGAATCAACTGATCATTTCTTTAAACATGTACATCTCCACCCCATCCACTGATACATACTCCACTGGAATATCTAGGAGCATGTAGTCTCTCACAACTTTACACTGACACTCACCTGAAATGCACCAACTAAATAAGCCATAATTACCAAGAAGAATGTGATACAAACTGTAAGCATATTACTGCAAGGCAGGGAATCTTTGGTCAGCCAGAGTCTAGTAAGAAAATGGAGCCCATGCGCGCCAGGCAGAACAACAGAGAGGATTTAACAAAGGAAATTAGTTTTCAAAGGTGTTGGGAGAACTCAAAGCCAACCAGGAGAAGATGAGGTGACCTAGGAGTTAGCAATGGCAGGAAGCCAGTGTCTTTCCTAGGGTTGGAGGG
>PVKM010016700.1:0-26527 GCA_004027735.1 Carollia perspicillata
AATAGAAAAGGGGATGACAGTATCCAGAGGGGAGAGGGGAGGGAATTTCAGGGAAAAAGGGAGGGGATTATAGGAACAAGTATAAAGGACACATGGACAAAAACTAAGGGGGGTGGAAAGGGGAGGGAGGTGGGGAGCACTGGGGGGTGGTCTGGGATGGGAGTAAAAGACAGAAAACTGTATTGAAAAACAATTAAAAAAATGTAAAAAAAAAAAGAATCAACAAGGATATTGTGGCATTGAATAACACTCTAGATCAAATGGACTTGATTGATATATACAGATCCTTTTGTGCCAAAGAAGCAAAATACACATTCTTTTCAAATGCACATTGAACATTTTCAAAGAATGACCACATTGTAAGACACAAAACAAGCCTCAACAAATTTAAGAAAACTGACATCACATCAACTATCTTCTTAGATCACAATGGCTTAAAACTAGAAACCAAGCTAAAGGAAAAAACTCAAAAGCATTTAAATACATGGAGACTTAATAACATGCTATTAAGTAATGGGTTAACAATGAGATCAAGGAACAAATCAAAAAGTTTCTGGAAACCCATAAAAATAAACACGCAATAGTCCAAAACCTATGGGACATAGCCAAGGCAGTCCTGAGAGGGAAGCTTATAATAATACAGGCCTACCTAAAAAATATAGAAATATCTCACATAAACAACCTAACACTAAATCTACAAGGACCAGAGGAACAATGACAAAGTCCAGAGTGACTAGAAGGAAGAAAATAATCAAGATCGAAGTAGAATTAAATGATATGGAGACTAAAAGAACAGTTCAAAGGATCAGTAAATCCAAGAGCTGGATCTTTGAAAAGATAAATAAAGTTGAAAAGCCTTCAATGAGACTCATCGAGAAAAAAAGAGAGAGGCCCCAAGTAAATGAAATCAGAAATGAAAGGGGAGAACTTACAACTGATACCACAGAAATACAAAAAGGATTGTAAGAAATTACTATGGACAAGTATGCACCAAGAAATTGGACAACCTGGGCAAAATGGACTAATTTCCAGAAACATATAATTTTCAAAAACTGAATCAAAAAAAAGCAGAAAGCCTGAAGAGACTGATAACAACTGGTGACATTGAAGCAGTAATCAAAAAACTACTGGCACATATAATTCCTGGGCCAAACAGCTTCACAGGTGAATTTTACCAAACATTTAAAGAACTAACTCCTATTCGTCTCAAACTATTCAAAAAAAAAAAAAGAAAGAAAGAACAGGAATGACTACCAAACTCTAAGAGGCCAGTATTATCCTAACTCCAAAACAAGATGAAGACACAACAAAGAAAACTACAGGCCAATCTCTGATGAACTTATGTGCCAAAATCCTCAACAAAATATTGGCAAGCCACATCCAGCAATACATTAAAAAGATCATATACCATGATCAAGTGAGATTCACCCCAGGGATGCAAGGGTGATATGATATCCACAAATCGATAAACATAGCATACCACATAAATGCAATGAGAGATAAAAATCACATGATCATATCAATAGGTACTGAAAAAGCATTTGAAAAAGTACAGCACACACTTATGATAAAAACACTCAGCAAAGGAAAAATGGAGGGAGCATATCTCAACATAATAAAGGCCATATATGAGAGACCTACAGCCAACATCATATTCAATGGGCAAAAACTAAAATCTTTTCCACTAAGATCAGGAACAAGACAAGGGTGCCTGCTTTCACCATTCGTATTCCACATAGTATTGAAAATTCTAGTCACAGTGATCAGACAAAAAAAAAAATAAATAAAAGGCATCCAAATTGGTAAGGAGGAAGTAAAACTGTCATTATTTGTGGAAAAAGTGATGGTGTACATAGAAAACCCTATAGTCTGCACCAAAAATCTACTGGACCTAGTAAGTGAATTTGGCAAAAGAGTGTGATACAAAGTCTATGCTCAGAAATTGAAGGCATTTTTATACACAACAATGAAATATCAGAAACAGAAACTAGGGGGACAAATTCCATTTACTATAGCAACAAGAAAAATAAAGTAACTAGTTATATACTTAATCAAGGAGTTAAAAGACCTACATTCATAAAACTACAGAATACTACAGAAAGAAATTCAGAAAGATACAAATAAACAGAAGCATGTACCAGATTCATGGAATGGGAGAATTAACATAACTAAAATATCCATACTACCCAAAGCAATCTGTATTAAAATATCAATGGCATATATCACAGATCTAGAACAAGTATTACAAAAATTTATATGGAACCAAAAATGATGCCAAATAGCCTCTGTGATCTTAAGAAAGGAGAACAAAGTAGAAGGGATCACAATACTTGATACTGAACTATATTACAAGGACATTATAATCAAAACAGTCTGATACTGGCATTACGATAGATACATAGATCAATGGAACAGAATAGAGGGCCCAGAAATAAACCCAAGTCTCTATGGTTGGTTATTATTTAACAAAGGGGACAGAAGCATAAAATGGAGTAAAAATAGCCTCTTCAATAAATGCTGTTGGGAAATCTGGACAGGTACATGCAAAAACATGAAACTAGACCATGAACTTACACCATCTACCAGAATAAACTCAAGATGGATAAAGGACTTAAATATAAGCCACGACACCATAAAAGTCCTAGAGGAAAACAGGTAGTAAAATGGAATTCAGATATCCCATGCAGCAATATTTTCACCAACATGCTTCCTAGCACAAAGGAAATAAAAAAAAATAAACAAATAGGACTACTTCAAATTAAAAAGCTTCTGCATGGCTAAAGAAAACATCAGCAAAATGAAAAGGGAACCAACCATATGGTAAAACAATATGCCAATAATACCTTGGACAAGGGTTTGATCTCCAAAATGTATAAAGAACTCATATGACTCAACACCAGGAAGACAAACAATCCAATTTAAAAATGGGCTAAAGGCTTAAACAGGCATATCTCCAAGGACATACAGAGGGCCTATAGACATCTGAAAGGATGCCACCAGAGAGATACAAATTAAAAACACAATGAGATACCACTTCACACCAGTGAGAATGGCCATCATTAACAAATCAACAAACAACAAGTCCTGGTGAGGTTGTGGAGTAAAGGGAACATTAGTACACTGTTGGTGGGAATGCAGACTGGTGCAGCCACTGTGGAAAACAGTATGGAATTTTTTCAGAAAACTAAAAATGGTACTGCCTTTTGACCTGGCAATTCCACTGCAGGGATTTGGTGAAAGACAAATACCATATGATCTCACTTACAAGTGGAACCTAATCAACAAAACAAACAAGCAAGCAGAGAACAAAAGAACAAAATGACAGTAATCAGCTGGGAGAGGGGAGGGGATAACAGAGGAAAAAGTGGAAGGGTCGAGTAAAGGAACATGTATAAAGGACACATTGACAAAGCCAAAGTGGGGTAGGATTGAGAGTGGGAAGTAGGGATGGGTTGGGTGGTGGGGAAGTGGTGGTGTGAAAATGGAGGCAATTGTACTTGAACAACAATAAATAAAAAGAATTTCACTTCAGAAGAAGAGACACTAAGAGACTAAAAATAAAAGGATGGAAAAATATCTCATGAAAATGGAAATGAAAAAACAAGCTAAGTAGCAATACTTAAACCAGAGAAAATAAATTTTAAAACAAAGGCTACAAGAGACAAAGGAGGACCCAGCAATTCCACTGCTCGTTATTTATTCAAGGAAAAGCAAAACACTGATTTGGAAAGATACATGCATGCATATGTTCATTACAGCATTATATACAATAGCCAAGATATACAAGCAACCTAAATGTCCGTCAATAGATAAATGAATAAAGAAGTGCTCTCACCTTTTAAAGATTAAAAAAAATGTGCAGGCCTTTCTATTATCTATAAACCACGGAACAGGGGTGACTACTTCACTATGGGCTGAGTGGAGAGTCATTAATAGGGTTAATAGAACTGAGCATGGCTCTGTGCTCTGGAGTGATTTGAGTGAGGGGCACTTAGATCATTTCCTGACATACTCTTGTAAATGGATAAATGAGTTCTGTCTGGCAAAGTCCCGCCATTGTTAAATAAGAACAGTTTGTGCGACACTGATATCACCTGGCAGCCAAGGAGGGTAGACTGGGACGTTCATGGATGACCAATGAGGACTTTGCTGTACTAGTCAGTAGGGGTGGTAGACACCATTGAGTGAGCGTGTGTACTGTGTGGCCATCACATTCAAAGTGACTGAGGAAGTAGAGCAATGGATCTGCATCATATTTTGTGTTAAACTTGAACATTCCTCTGCAGAAACTCTTTGAATGATTCAGAAGGCTTTTGGGGATGATGCAATGAGTACAGGGAAAATAAAAGTGTGGCACAAAAAACTGGGGTACATTTACACAATGGAATTCTATGCAGCAGAAAGAAGGATCTCCTACCGTTTGCGACAGCATGGGTGGAACTGCAGAGCATTATGCTAAGTGAAAATAGGCCAGATGGTGAAAGACAAATACCATATGATCTTACCTATAAGAGGAACCTAATCAACAAAACCAAGGACCAAAACAGAACCAGAGACATGGAAATAAAGACCAAACTGACAGCAACCAGAGGGAAGTAGGGAAAGGGATAACAAGGGAAAGAAGGGGAAAGGTCATCAAGGAACGTCTATGAATGACCCACGGACAAGGACAATGGTGGAGGGAGGATTGAATGTGGGAAGTTGGGGGTGGTAGGCCAGGGGAGAGTAATGGGGGAAAATAGGAATACTTGTAATTGAACAATAATAAAAAATACAATTTTTGATAAAAGGCAAAAAAAAAAAAGTGTGGCATAAATGCTTCAAAGATGGTCGAGAATCTGTTGAAAGTGATCCATGTTCTAGAAGGCCTGCAACAAGCAGAACACTTGAGAATGTTGAACAGGTACAGGCTGCAATCAACAAAGATCGGTGACTGACGGTGCGAGAACTAGAAGCTGATCTGGGGATTCCAAAATTACTGTGTCTAATATTTTGATGCAGGATCTTGGCATGAAACATGTGGCAAAATTTGTTCTGTGGCTTCTGGTACCAGAGCAGAAGGAACATTGTGCTGCAGTTATTCATGAATTGATTCAAAGTGCTACCAATGAACAAGACTTGGCACCCTGTGACTTCTCGCTTTTCCCAAAACTAAAATCACCTTTCAAAGGGAAGAGATTTCAGACCATCAGTGAGATTCGGGAAAATATTACAGAGCAGCTGATGGCAATTTTTAAAAAAATATTTTATTTATTTATTTTTAGAGAGAGGGGAAAGGAGGGAGAAAGAGAGAGAGAAACATCAATGTATGGTTGCCTCTCACATGGCCCCCACTGGGGACCTGGCCCGCAACCCAGGCATGTGCCCTGACTGGGAATCAAACTGGCAACACTTTGGTTCGCAGCCTGCGTTCAATCCACTGAGCTACACCAGCCAGGGCAGCAATTCTAACAAATAATTTTGCAGAGTGTTTTGAACAGTGGAAGAAACACTGGGAGAACTGTGTGAGGTCCCAAGGCACCTACTTTGAAGGAGACTGAGGAGTCATTGTCCTACATACTATGTTTCTTTTATCTTGTGTCTTCTTCAATAGATGTCTCTTTTTCATAGTACATGGCTGAATACCTTTGGACAGACCTTGTATACATTGCCCCTCAGGTATACTATTTTCACATCTGTAATAGTGGATGGTCTACACGAGAGGTTGGGTTACTCTGCATCAGCTAATTACTATGAACTATGCATGTACTTAGCATTCTCACATAATTTGACAGCTAAATCCTGTATAATAATATAAAACTCATTGGTACTGTCTGCTGAAATATTAGCAAACTGATACAAAAAGAGTTCTGGGTTTCTAGCAAAGCAGAATAATTAAATGGATCACTTTTGAATTAGTTTTGAAAAGGCTTCAAAAGGACACTTCAGTCAGTGATCTCATCTACTAATAAATATCTGTATCAGTAGGGGTTCTCCAGAGAAACAGAGTATATATACACAGACCCATGTACATTCCTATTTATTATGAGGAATCTGCTCACAAAATTATGGAGGCTGAGAAGTCCCATGGTCTGCATCTGCTGTGTGTAAGCTGCAGACCCCCCAAAAGCAAGTAATGTAATTCCTTCTGAATCCAGGCCTAAGAAGCAGGGGAAGTGAGGGTGTAAATTCCAGTCTGTGTGCAAGAGAGGATGAGATGTTCCAGATCTAGCAACGAGGCAGGAAATAAATGAGTGAGTTCCCCTCTCCTTTGCTTTTTGTGTGATTCAGGTGCTCAAGTGAGGGTGACGCCTATCCACATAGGGATGGATGATATGCTTTAGTGAGTTCACCGATGGAAATGCCAACCCCATGCAGGAACATCCTCACAGATACTCCCAGAAATACATTGAATCTGGGCACCCCTTGAACCAGGCAGTGGATACATAAAATCTGTCATCACGTGACCCAATCCTCTTTAAACTTATGAAGCCTATGCCTTGCTGTCTTGAGAGAGCCGGAATATGGGTCATAAAGAATCTCCAGTGATTTTTCAGCATAAGCCAGTTATAGTACATTTTAGCTGTGAATATCTTAACTGATTTCCAAAATTCAAGAATAATTACATTAACGTTACATTTTAAATGTCTTTCTTTTTTGTTTATTTTATCCTTAGACTAACAACCCATACAAATTTTTGCCTATCTCATTCTTGAAATAAAGGAAAAAGTAGTCCTCAACTTCTGAGAGTTAGTGCAATTGCCACCCTGAAAGAATAGAAAATTATACTGTTTTGTTCATAAGACATGAGACATACACATGAAGAAACACACAGATACAAACCTACACACACACACAGACACACGCATGGAGCAAAAACAGATGATATAACTTCAAGACCTGGGCTTTCTTGCTTTCTCACACTGATTCATGTCATTGAAAGGTTACTGCTCATTTGGGGTGTATTTAATTCTAATTAAAATGAGATTAAAATAGATTAACCATTATATTCTTTCCAATTCTAATCAAATTATGGTTCTATGCACATAAGGAATTTAAAGAGAGAAATTCAGCTGAACAAGTTTCCTACAGCTTGTCATGATTATTGTTGCAGGGTAATGTGGGAATTTATCCTACTGTTTCCTATTTCTGAGCAACAGAGTAGTGATTTATGGCATTTGTACCCATCGTGCACATACTGAAAAAGACTGAAGGTATTTTAAAGGGAATATTAATGTAAAATAATTTTTATTTATTATTATTTCATCTTGAAAATTACAAAATAAATATAAAGATGAAAAAATTAAAAAAAACAAGAAAAGATTACTTATAAAATAATAAAGAACAGAAAATGAGTTTTGAAGTTGTGCTCAGAGAAGAACATGCCTCACTCACACCTGTGTGTCACTGACCACCTTGTGAGCACATACTTTGCAAGAAAACCCTTGTCACAAACTTCCTGACAGCCCAACTCTGACCTTTCAAAAATTTTGAAAAAGTGCCTTTGAAAGTCATTTTATTGCAGTTGAAAAAGATGTGATTAAGCTATTTGAAATAAGCCTATGGATTTAGGTTGCAGTAATGGAGAGACATGAGTTTGAGAAGCTCACAGGCGCTGGCCATTCTCAGAAAGGACCTGATGAGAGGACAGCCAGGCCTCACAGGTCATTTGGGACTCAAAGCTTCTGCAGGGACTCTGGCGCCTCTTGCCTGTTCAGCCCTGAACAATGCGTTCAGACCACTCTTTTCTCAGTCTCTCCTCCTTGTTTCTATCCCACCTTTCTTCCTGCTGTGGACTGGCATTTGCTTTCTTCCTTGCCCACGTTTGGAAGAGTTGGAAGAATTTGATAAGCTGAGCTGATTACTATTCCTGTTGCTCAAACACAGCTTTTGAATTTAGCTTTTGAATTTTAAGGTCACGTCCAGAATGAGATATCTTTGGAGAAGGTGCCCTTCTCGTCTCCTTTCAGCTGTGACTGGATTATGTGGCACGGAAATTCCTGATGAAGGGATCATCTCTGAGGTTTCTCTCTGCAGTGTTTGAAAGAGCAGTTGACTTGAGGAAGGGACACATGGTTTTCAGTTTAGCTTAATGCTTCAATTACAGGTTCCTAAAGTTTTCAGGAGTCACTTATGATGAGCACCGAAGGAACAGAGAGTAGCCTGAAGGGCTGAACTAAAGCAGAAAGGCCAGAGACAAAGAACATGGGGGCAAAGTGGAAAGGAGGCAGAGATCAGAGCCAAAAGTAGAGTAAACACAGGCCAGCTTCACAATTGGCAGTGCCCTGCAGAATGAAATGCAGGGCTCCTTGTTGAAAAATTAAGAATTTCAAGACAATGACTGTGAAGCATTAAACCAAATGTGGGGCCCTACTGAGGCTGGGTCTGTGCCACTGTGAAGGTCTCATGCCCCTGAAACTGGGCTGGTTTGGTGTACAATGAATGTGAAGGAAATCGAAAGAACAAGGGGAATCTCAAAAAAATGATTCAGCATGGGATGGCATTTCTTGCAAACCAGTAAATGTTAATATATTTTTATATTGTTTTGAAAAGTATAATTTAAGGACTCATACAAATATCATCAGGAAAAATATGAAATCTCTTAGCCGCGATGTTCCTCAGAAGATCACAGACAAAAGCACTGAAAATTTATTTAAAATTAAAAAAAGTTCATTATGTTGATCTAAACATTTTTTTTGACAAAGAAAAAGTGGAATGCCCTATAAAATTCTCATTTCATACTCTGAGTTTGAAAGTTGTAAGCAGAAAGCCAATTTTCTGTTTAATATAGAATGACAAATCTACTCTAGCTCATCCTGGTTGTAGTTTGGTAGCACCATTTTTTATACCATTGTTTTCACAAAGCTGTTCTCATCACCTTGTGTTAACTAATCAGAAAGAATATAGGCACCCCTATGTTCATCACAATGTTATTTACAATAGCTAATGTCTAGAAATAGCCCAAGTGTCCATCAATAGACGAGAGATTAAAAAGCTGTGGTACATTTACACAATGGAATTCTATGCAGCTGTAAAAAAGAATGAATCCTTAGCCTTTGCGACAGCATGGATGGACCTGGAGAACATTATGCTAAGAGAAATATGCCAGTCAGAGAAAGACAAATACCATACGATTTTACTCATATGTTGTATCTAATAAACTAAATAAATGGACAAACACAATAAAATCAGAGGCATGGACACATGGATCAGACTGACAGATCTGAAAGGGGGTGGGGTGGGGGGACAGGTAAAGATTAGCCAAAGAATATATATGCATGTATGCAAAGCCATGGACACAGACAACAATGTGGTCAAGGCCAGGGGGAAGGACCAGGGCCTCATGGACGGGCACAAAGAGAGGGAAAAGGAAGGCATCTGTAATAGTATCAAAAATAAAACAATAATAAAATATAAAAAAGACATACAACAAGGTACTTATATACTGAATTTCATTTAATACAGATACATCTTTGGAACCAGAAGTCGCTTAAACCATGAATTGGAGGGACAGAGATATTGAGTACATTGTGTAAGGACAGCAAAGATTTTTAAAAAGCTGATGTGTATTGTCTAATGTGTATTTTACTTCAGAATTAAAGTCTGTGGGCTCTCTGAAGCATTTGGTGCCTATGTTCCACTTCTTTCTCTGAATAAACCTGTCTTTCCATGTTTGCTGCTCTTCCTAATTTAGACCATTTTTCTTGGGACACATCCTTGCTCAGTGTTTAAATGGTGTAAAGAAGAATAACCTCAACCTGGCAGGCGTAGCTCAGTGGATTGAGCGTGGGCCTGGGAACCAAAGGAGTGTGGTTCATTCCCAGTCAGAGCACATGCCTGGGTTGCTGCAGGCCAGTTCCCAGCAGGGAATGCATGAGAGGCAACCATACATTGATATTCTCTCTCCCTCTCTCCTTCCGTTCCCTCTCTAAAAATAAATAAATAAAATCGTTAAAACCTTAAAAAAAAAAGAATAACCTCAAAATTGGTTTCAAGGTAAATGAGATATTTTACAAATAGTATTTAAAGTTTGGAATGCAATAAACAGTTTCAGTAGTCATTATCAGGAAAGAGATTATAAACAGATGTTTCACTTAAATATTTAAAACAACTAAGTGGCCTTGACCAGTGTGGCTGAGTTGGTTGAGCATTGTCCCGCAAAACAAAAGGTCACTGGTTCGATATTGGTCAGGACATGTGCCTGAGTTGTGAGTTCAGTCCCCAGATGGGGTGTGGAAGAGGCAACTGACCAATGTTCCTCTCTCATATCAATGTTTCTCTCCCTCTCTCTCTCTTCTTCCCTTCCCCTCTCTTTAAAAATAAATAAATAAATAAATAAATAAATAAATAAATAAATAAATAAATACATTCTTTTAAAAAATAAAACAACTAAGTAAAAATTAATAGAGGTTAGGAGATGAGTTAACTGAAGATTTAAATTTGTCTAAGAATCCAATAGAAGTTTATACAATAGAAAATAATACAAATACCCTGGCTGGTGTAGCTCAGTGGATTGAGCACGGGACTGTGAAGCAAAGGGTTGCCGGTTCGATTCCCAGTCAGGGCACATGTCTGGGTTTCAGGCCAGGTCCCCAGTGGGAGACACACGAGAGGCAACCACATACTGATGTTTATCTCCCACTCTTTCTCCCTCCCTTCCCCTCTCTCTAAAAATAAATAAATATTAAAAAAAGAAAATAATACAAATATACCTATCTTTTGCAATAGGTTTTCTGAAAATTAAAAATGAGTGTATGTTATTACTTTAAAATGATACATAGAAGATAAAATCTGGTGTTTAGTGAGATAAATGCATCACTATGTGAAGACAGAATCACATATAAGAGAATAAGATGTTATGACAAAAGCAAGAATCTGAGAAATAAGCAATAAATAAGAAAAATTCTTTTTCATATGAATCTAATTTTTATTTTAAAAGTCTGCATGAAAAATCATAAATTATTAATGTAAATGCTACACATTTTTGAAAGGTCTTGTAGAAAATGCCTCTGCTGGTAATTTGGTCTTGTAGATCATTCAGATTATTGGTTATTTTTAAAGGAAAGGTAATTAAAAGAGATGATATAAAGTCTAAGAATCTAAATAACCGAGATGTAGGTAGCTTTCTTAATTGATTTGGCTATAATACGAATCAGTTACATTCTCACTGATTTTTGTTCATATTTTCATCTTTATTCTTGCTGGAGACCAACAGTTCCTTACGTATTTCTCAGCCAAATGTCTGATGGAGAGAACTGGGTTTACTTCCACAACCACTGTTGGTGCTGTTTGAGCAGGGTGTTTTGTTCCAGCTTTCATGTTAGGTTAATGGCCATGTCCTGGGTTAGTACCTTTGGCTTGCTCCCAATCTTCTTTCTCCCAAAACTGATGGGATCACTTGCCTTTGTCTTATTTATCATCTGCAGTTACGCTTCTGCCCCCTTCCCCCAATGTTACACTGTAAACGTGCTGGCAAGTTCTACAATAGTGACTTATTGCTAACCCAGCTGCTCATTTTTCAATCGATGTTCTAAAATTTTCTATAGCACATATGGAATCTCCCACTCTATTCTTTTTAAAATAGAACTTGATTTATCCTTGTAATACACTGTTTTCTATTTTGCTTCCTGCCCATGACTCTAATTCTGTCACTTTTTAAATATAAATATGGTTGGTATATGGTATTATATATTCTTAAAATTTTTTAAAATTTATTTTTAAAGAGAGGGGAAGAGGGAAAGAGTGGGAGAGAAACAACATTGGTTGCCTCTCGCACACTCCCAACTGGGGACCTGGCCCACAGCCCATGCATGTGCCCTGACTGAGACTGAAAGGGGTGATCTTCTGGTTCACAGGCCTGGCTCAATCCACTGAAACACACCAGCCAGAGCTACAATAGTGTATTAGTTATATTAATTTAAGGTGTACAATATAGTAATTTGACATTTTTATCTTCTGTCACTTATTTTATCCTCATATTTTTCTACTTTGAATATTACTTTATCATGAACTATTATGTATATAACATATATAAAATCTTAGTAAGCAGTGAGAAAAATTGACAAATTTCAAAAGTGATTTATAGTCATCACTAAGGAAGAGTACATGACAAACTATATTCTCTTTCCTGTTATATTTGTATTGTAAATACAAAATATTTACATTTTGTAGATTTGTAAATAAATCTGCAATTTTTTTACAATTTTAGATTATAAATAAATTAACCAACAGTAGCAAAAATGCTTCTGTATAAGTTATGATCTTATATGTAAGAAAACACAGGAGAAACTTACATATCCATTCCAATCATTGTACTGCAAAAATAGTAATAAAAGGTTGTTCATTAAATATTGCAAAGCAAATAAATTTTTAAGGTTAAGATCAAAGTAGTCCAATGCCACATACTTCCATGAAACAATTTTTATAGCATAATGTAAATCTTACATGAGGATAACTTAAATGATATCCCATTGATGACCAAAAATAACTTTTTCCATTCTTTATCATTCTATGAACAGTATTTGATTGTTTATTTCTTCAAACAGAAAAGGTGTGTAAAAACTCACCCACAGTCACATTAAACATGATTTTTTTCTAGGACTTACTACAAGTCAGAACCATGGTCACCATGTGTTGGATCTCTACTGACTCCTAAAATGCCCAGTTAATGGCACATTGAAATGTATTCACCATGAATATTGGCATCCTCCTAGAATTCCACAGCAATGTATCCTTAAAATAAGTTTTTATTTCACTATTACACAGGGTGGACAGTAGAAAAGTTAGTTTCAGTCCTATAAGGTCACCTTTCATAACTTTTAGACTGTATATAGCACTCTTATTGCTAACATCTGCTGATATTTTTGAAATACATGTTGTTCTAATGCTATATAGGAAAGGGTGAATTGAAGTGAGATCACTTTAGGAGTTTAAATTGTGAGGTTACAGTAGAGAGAAGAACAAAATTTAGAATATATAGGGAGGATATTACTCAGTAGCATTACAAATAGGAAAAGGAGAATGATAGGGAAAGAGATAGTATCTTAAAATAATAGTGCACTAATGGAAGTGAGGAAGAGCATGAGGTGGAACAGAAAGGACTATCTAACGAGAGTCTAAGTCTAAGTGAGAGAGGGAGTTAGCTCAGAATTTTTGGGGACAGGTACTTAGGGAAAGAAAAGAAATGAAAATTAAGTTGACCAGACCTAAGAGAGTCACAGGTCCAACTTTCAGGCCTTGTACCTGCGGTCTGCTCTATCTTTGTGACTCAGATACTTTTCTTAGAGGCACTAGATGCATAGGCTCACACACACACAGACACACACACAATAATAGCAGTAACAAAAATAAAACTCACCTTCAAAATGAATATCATTCTTTATCAATAAATTTCTAGAGCGATCCATAGCCTCCATCTCAGGAAGGCATCTGCTTCACACCTGCCACTCGTGGCACAAAGGAAATTCCCAACTCTGTGTTTAGATGCGTTGGGAAGATTCTGAATCGTCTTTGTGTGGGGGGAGGAGACTACAGTACTTGAACAATAGCCTGGGGTCAGATAGACGCTTCCAGCACAGCAGCCAGGTTTCTTGCTCCTGAGCTCTGTCCCTAAGTGGAGTATGGACTTACTCCAGGAACAGGGAAAGAGCCTCTGGACTCTGGACTTCATAGAATCATAAAACAGCATTATAGTTGTAATTGTGCAAGTGTTCACTTTAATACATGCACAAATAATTACATAGACACAGGAAGATCAGTTGGTAAATGGCAGACGAGATTTTTGTTTTTCTCTTCAATCGACCCCAGGGAGCCCATTGAGTGCTGAAAGAGGAGGAGACTGGATATTCACTTGATAGTAAGTATCAAGTGAAACGTAGCCAGTTAAACCAAGAAAGGGTTGTTACACAGTAGGTTTCTATTTTATCCCAAAACTCTATCCACTGGTTCCAAGCTCCTTGACCCAAGAATGTTGTGCGGTTCATCATCAGGACAGGACTCTGTCCTCCTCAGACTCCGTTACTTTCTGTCGCCCACTTGCATCGTTGGACCAGTAGGTACTCTTTCCCTCTCTCTGATACTTACGTTGGTCGATTGGCCTCGTCAATGGCATCCCGGGACTCCATCTCTGACCTCGTCTTGCACCCACTTGATTATCTGCTCTAACCAGATCAACCTCCTCATTATTCCGTGCATGCTCCAAGCTGCTTTGGCTTTGGGCTCACTCTTTCTCCAACCTGAATTATCTTCCCCCATATTTTCACATGACTCTCCCCTTCACCCTCTCAGGTCTTTATTCCCCTTTCCAGTGAGACCTCCCTACACAAACTGTCTCATGTTGCCACTCTTCTTCCCTTATACATCATTACTACTCTATTTTCTCCTTAGTATTTATTGCCATTTAAAATTCTCCATACTTAACTTGTTTAAATGTTCGTTGTCTCTCTCCCTGAGAATGTAAATCTTTAAATGTAGAAAGCATGTCTGCCTTCTTCCCTGCTCTATTTTCATAGTGCCTGTATAGAACATTATTTAACAAAATTTTAAAACAATTAATTAAATTAAGAAATTATTTTTCAGTAAAGACTTTCAAATTAGTAAAGGGTCAATTAAAAGTGTGCATATCCAGTTGTTATTCTGTCTCTCTCTCCTCTCTCCTCTGGCTACCTGTCCCTACACCTGTTTATCTCACTGAAGTTAAAAGTGAGGCATGGTGACCGCCACTTGACCGTGTCATGTTGAGTGTACTCAGTCTCATCAGGAGTTACAGACTCCCTATTTTTTCTCTCTCAATGTGTTTTCCTCTCTTTTTCTTGCTGTCTGAACCATGGATACCACTTTTTATATAGAAAACAAAACACATTAAGACAATATAATAGGTTTTCAGGAAGAGGGGACTTTTCTATAAAAATGTTCATTTTCCTTATGTAATTCTGTTGGATATAAATAGTTTGCACCCTTAAAATAAGAAGACGAAAATTCTGGAACATATAAAAAAATAACTAGAGTGTTATATGGAAAAGAGAAAAAGAGTACATAGGGAGGACCAAAATATGAAGCAGAAAAATATCAATTTTCAAATTCTGTGTATTTTGAGGAGACTTTCTGGCCGTCCATGTGCCCCTCTCAATTGCTCTCCCTCCTTTCACACTAAGTAAGCAAGCACTCTCCTGACTCAATGGTAACCACTTTCTATTTGAGGGAGTTTTAAGGTGGTTTATTAGAGAATTATTTTTACAGTAGAAAACTGATAAAGACAGAGAACTCCCCAAACCAAGTTTTCTCAGTTCCTGCCTAGTTAGATTTTCTATACAGTGATTATTTTACTTTATTTGTTTTTTATTGTTCAAGTACAGGTGTCTCTACTTTCCTGCCACCACTTTCCCTTGCCTCACCCACCCCCACCTCCCACCCTCAATCCCACCTCCCTTTGGCTTTGGCCATGGGTCCTTTATACATGTTCCTTGATGACGCTTCCCCTTCTTTCCCCTGTTAACCCCTTCCCTACTCCCCTCTGATTACTGTCAGTTTGTTCTTTATTTCAGTGTTTCTGGTTATATTTTCTTGTTTGTTTTGTTGATTAGGTTCCATTTATAGTGAACATTATATGATATTTGTCTTTCACCACCTGGCTTATTTCAGTGAGCATAATTTTTGGTAGATACTTGCACATACTCTTGAATTTTAAAGGACTTCAGTTACAAGTTCTTTAGTCTTACATACACTTATTCTTTTCTTCACCATGATAATAGATCAGGCTGGTTTGATTATATTCCGCAGCTAGCTATGATTCATCTTTCTCCTAAATCTGTCTTTTCTAAGTAAGCCTGTATTGCTGTGAACTTCCCTCTCAAGATTGCCTTCATTGGGTCTCGTAACTTTTGGGTTGTTTTGTATTGATTTTCATTTGTTTCTAGTCTTTTAAATTTCTTCCTTGATCTTAGTATTAACCCATTCATTGTTTAACAGCATGCTATTCAGTCCATGAATTTGGATATTTTTGAATTTTTTTCCTTAAGGTTGGTTTCTAGATTTAAGTCTTTGTGGTCTGAGAAAATGGTTGATATGATTTCAATTTTCTTGAATTTGTTGAGGTGGTTTTGTGTGCTATTGCATGGTCTGTCTTTGAAACTGTTCCATATGCATGTGAAGAGAATGTGTATTTTGTTTTTGGGGGATGAAAGATGCTATGTATATCAGTTAAAAGTCCATTTGATCTAATGTGTCATTCAGTTCCACAATATTCTTGTTGATATTTTGTTTGGAAGATCTATACATTGTTGACAAATCCCCTAGTATAAGTGTGTTGCTGTCTATATCTTTCTTGAAGTTCTCTCAGAATTTCCTTATGTATTTGGGTGCTCCTATGCTGGATGCATATATGTTTACAATATTTATGTCTTGAAGGACTCTTCCTTTGAGTATTATGAAGTATCCTTCTGTGTCTCTTTTTATGGTCTTTGTTTTGAAGTCTATTTTGTCGAATATAAGTATCGCTACCCCAATTTTTTTTTCTTATCCTTTTGCTTGAAATTTTTTTCCCAACATTTCATTTTTAGTCTGTATAGGCATTTTGTTGTGAGGTGGGTCTCTTGTATGCAGCGTAGGAGCATGTCATGTTTTCTTATCTATTCAGCTACTCTATCTATATCTTTTGATTAAATGCTATATGTAGCATTTAATACATTTACAATTAAGGTTAATATTGATAGGTATTTATTCATTGCCATTTTACTCCCTTTGTACCTGTGTTCCTGTCTCTTTTGCTGTTTTTCTTCCTCTTCTTAAAGTACTCCCTTTAGCATATCTTGCAATGCTGGTTTGGTGAAGGTGTATTCTTTTATCCTTTTGTCTAGGAAGCTTTTTATTTCATATTTCATTGTAATTGAGAGCCTTGCTAAATAAAGTAGTTTTGGTTGCAGGCCTTTGCTTTTCATTACTGGGAGTATATTCAAATGGGTCATTTCACTACATGTGGCCTCCATAAATTCAGATGTGTAATGAAATTTTAATCCTACTGAGAGTGCTTTGCCCCTGGTGCATTACTTATTGCTGCTAGTATTTTTTTTCATCCTTGCATTTAGGGAGTATTATTATGTTGCGTTGATGATGAATTCTTTTCAGTTTACCCTTTATGGAGTTTGTTCAACCTCTTGGATGTGTAGATTAATATTTTTGGCAAATTTTGGATATTTGGGTCATTAGTTTTAAAATATTCTTTTTGCTTGTTTCTGTTTCTCTTCTACCTTGGAAGTCCTCTTGTCTTTATATTGGCATGCATAGTGATGTCCAATATGTCTCTTAGGCTGTTTTCATTTTTAAAAAGTCTTCTTTTTTCTGTTCTTCATTTTCAAGTCACTGATTCCTTGTTTTGCTTGCTGAAATCTGTTTTTGAGTTCCTCTTATGATTTTTTTTTTAATTTCGATGATTCTACGTTTAAACTACTGGATTGAGGGAGGTGGAGGCAGAGGAGGGTATAGGAGGGATAATGATAATGGAAGGAGACTTGCGGTGGTGAACACACAATGCAGTGTATAGATGATTTGTTGTGGAATTGTGCAAGTGAAACCTAAATAATTTTGGTAACTGGTGTCACCTAATAAGTTAAATAAAAAGGGAAAAAAGGAATTTCTACTTGCTTTTTTTCATAATCTCTCTTTATTGATATTTTCAAATGGTTGGAACAAAATTGCATATTTTAGTTCTTTGACCTGGTTTTCTTTAACTTCAAGTCTTTACTAAATTCAGTGTGTAGATTTTCTCAGGAACAGTTTCTGTTGATTTGTATGTATGTTTGTGTGTGCTTTTGTGTGTGTGTATTGTGACTTTGCATGCTTTAGTTTGATGTTAAGTCTTCCCATGGTAAATTGTACACATTTTAGATGTGCATTCTCTAAGATATCTAAATGTGTAAAAACTAAATTCTTAAGGCAAGTTTTGGTTGCAGGCCTTTGCTTTTCATTACTGGGAGTATTTCTTGCCATTTCCTTCTGTCTTGTAATGTTTCTGTTGAGAAGTCAGCTGCTAGGCTTATGGGGTCTCACTTGTATGTTACTTCCTGTTTTTCCCTTGCTGCTTTAAGATTCTCCCTTTGTCTTTGAATTTTGCCATTTTAATTATGATATGCCTTGGAGTGGGCTTCTTTGGGTTCATTTTGATTGAGACCCTCTGTGTTTCTTGGATTTGTGTCACTTTTTCTCTCATCGAATTAGGGAAGTTTTCCATCATTAGTTTTTCAAACAGGTTTTCTATCCCTTGCTCCTCTTCTCCTTCTGGTACCCCTGTTATATGGATATGATTATATTTCATGTTGTCCTACAATTCCCTTAACCCGTCTTCATTCTTTTTGAGTCTTTTTTTCCTTTTCTTGCTCTTTCTGGGAGTTTTTTTCTACCTTGACCTCCAGATCACTTTTTCAGTCCTCTGCTTCATCTAGCCTACTTTTGATTCCTTCTACTGTGTTTTTTAATTCAGAAATTGTATTCTCCATTTCCTGTTGGCCCTAGTTAATTGTTTGTGTGTTCTTTTTTATGCTGATATAATTTGCAGTAAGTTCCTCATTGTTTCCCTGTAGTTTCTGGTAGTTCTCACTGAGCTCATTAAGCTTCCTTATAACCATTTTTTTTTATTCAAAATCTGATAGTTGACTTGCCTCTGTTTCAGTTAGCACTCTCTCTGAAGATTCCTCTTTTGCTTTTGAATGGGGGTTGTTTCTTTGTCTTTCCATTATTTGTGAGACTCTTCTTGTTTACTTCAGCTTCTTAAATTGATCTGTTTTGACTTCCTGACTTTGTGTTGTGAACTTCTATGGTAGCAAGTCAGTGAGATTCAGTGATGCAGACTCCTTGATCACCTGAACTAGATGATCTTGGGATGCTGTTTATGTCATTTATTCTGGCTCTCTGGATATAATTGGGTTTTGACCATTGTTGGGTAATTCTTTGGTGGGCCCTACCCTCTAAGTGATTGACTGAGTGTGACTCCACTCACCACATCTTTTGTGCTGTTGTGCAGGTGCTGCCAGAACAAAACCAGAAAGCCCAAGAAACAAACTCACACCTGCAAAAATAACTACCCTCAGAATCCCACTATCAACAGGAAGTGAACCAGTATTAATAAGGGTGTAAAGAGATTAAGATTATTATAAGAAAGGAGGGCAAATATGAGATGACCTACTGAAAGAAAAATGATTTTGAGAGGGTAGAAGGAGGAGCACTGATAAGAGTTGGGAGTTGGAGCAATATGAAAAGAGAAAGTAAAATCTACATCATGAATAAAAACGGGAATGAAGAATATGCAATAGAGTATGAGAAGGGAAGTATATAGTATTAGGTTTAAGCAGAATTAAAAAAAATATGAGATAAAATAAAGTTAGAGAGAGAGAGAGAAAGAAAAAGGAAGGAAAAATAGTAAATGATTAATAAAAATTAGGCGCCAAATTGGAGAGAAAGATCCACCACAGTACTGTCAACAATGAGCAAGCTAAAATTAATATAGGTGGTATGGGAATATGAGGGAAAAAAGAAACAAAGAAAAGTTTAGGAAATGTCTAGAGGAATAAGAAGTGATTTTGAAATGATAGAGAGAGAAGGAGTACTAAGAGTGAGGAACAAAAACCAGGCTAAGAAAAATTGAAATTTGGGATGTAAGGAAAAAGAAAAAAGAAAAAAAATGAGAATAAAAAAAAATAAAAGGGCAGGATGAAAGAGAAATAGAAGAAAGACAAAAAAACAAAACAAAACAAGTTTTGATGGCAAAATTAAAATCTGAGGCAAAAAAAAAAGAGTAGGAGAGGGGACCAATAAAATTTGGTATTTGAAATACAAAATTAGTGAAGCTCTAGAGATAAAATTGAAAAAAATTGCAGCCACAACTACCCTGACCACAACCTGCTAGGAAACATAGCTAAAGGTGGTGAGTGAACGCAGGTATTTTAACAGTGGGGGAAAAGGATGTGAGGTAGCTATTGACACGAAAATTGGTTTTGCATGTCTGGATGGGGGAGAAATAGTAAGAGTGTGGAATGGAAACAAGTTGTAGCAAGAGAGAAAACAAGATTTGAAATGAAATAATGCAAGGAAAAAGGAAGGTAAGATGGGGTAAGAGAAAGGAGGGGAAATATGTGAATTGAAATACAGTATAGGATAAAATCTAGTGACAATATATACAAACTTGCTGGAAAGATTTGAATGTTAAAAAGCTATGCAGGAAAGAAAATATCACAAATCATGGAGAAGACTACAGTGGATTTTGTCTTAGTAGCCTCTTGTATTTACCACTGTTTTTTTCTTTTTGGATCCACCTCTGGTGATGTCAGATGTTGCATCCATATTAGGCAGCCTGTTTTAGACTTCTGGGGATCTACTGTCCCTGGCTGTCGCCTTCAGTTGTTAATCTAGTTACTCTGCACTCAGCAGTAAAGTTTAAGCACCATAGGGTAGAGCTGAATCCCTCCTCGGGTGGGGGCTGTTGTTTCCCCTCAGGCTGCTGCTGCTCTTAGGGGAGTGGTCTGCCTGAGCAGGATATTTGTTGAGTGTGGGTGTTGGCTCAGCACCAGATCTCGGCATCTACTCTTTCAGTTATCTCCCCAAAGCCTCTGTTCCTCGTCTCTCCTCAGGCATCACCAGCCCACTCTATCCCCGCTTTTGCCAGAGCCCAAGATAAGTGGCTATAAATAAAAATTTGTGTGTTGGCCCTTTAAATGGCTCTTGCTTCTCTTGTCTGTCTCTGCAACCCTGATGCTTTTAGCTGCCGGTTCTTACCTGTGTACCTGTGCTGGGGATCCCAGCTTAGGGTTTAGCTCCATTCTTCTCAGGTCTGTGGGTGCCCACCCAGCCCTCTCAAGTCTCCACCACACTCCTTACCAGATAGGTTGTGCTGAGGCCGATTCTTCTGCCTGTCAGACGTTATAAGGCTTCTCTCTCGCTATTGTTCAGTTGTTTGTTCTGGCTCAATCTATTTCTTAAAATTCTGCTGATATTACAAATGAGGTTGCAATGAAAGTATCTAATCACATTGGGGTGAATTGACATTTTAAAAATCTTAAGTCTTACGATACATGGTGATAGTTTATCTAGCCATTTACTTTCTCTTGCCTATTTTTTTTAGGTTTTGGTTCACACATTTTATACATATTTTGTTTATATAGTGGGGTATACTGTGTTTTTTATTTGATATGTTAATATATTGCAATAGGAATACCACTATGGCATTAGCTAACACCTCTCTCATGTCATATAATTATCATTTTTTAGTGGTGACAACACTTAAAATCTTGTTTCTTAGCAATTTTGATGTATATAATGTAAAGTTGTTGACTATAATTACAATGCTGTGCATTAGATCTCCAAAACTTCTCTTTGCAGGTAGGTACCCTTTGATCAAGGTTTTCTCTGTTACTTGATGACTCAGTTCCTGGTAACCAGTATTCTAGTTTGTTTTTCTGAGTTTGGTTTTTATAGGTTTCACATATAAGTGATATCACATAGTATTTGTCATCCTCTTTCTGACTCATTTCAGAAAAAGTGAACTTACAATAATTCCTTAATTTTTTTGAGAAACTTCCATGCTTTTCTTTCATGGTGGCCAAAACAACAGTTTATATTCTTAACAACAGTGCACCAGGGTTTTCCTTTCTCCACATACTCATCAATGCTTGTTGTTTCTCATTTTCTTGGTTACAGCCACTCTCACAGATGTGAAGTGATACTTACTATGGTTTTGATTTGCATTTCCCTGATGATTAGTGACATAAAGCTTTTTTTTCTGTACCTGTTGGTCATTTGAATGTTCTCTGAAAAAAAAGTATGTTTTTTATTTGTATAGATCTTTAATCTATTTCGATTTTGTTTTTGTGAATGGTATTAAATATGGGTCTAACTTCATTTTTCTGCATGCGGTTGTTTAGTTATTCCAGCAGCATTTGTTAAGCACACTGTTTTTTTTTTGTTGTTGTTGTTGTTCACTGACTATTTGTGGTTCCCTTGACAAATACTAGCTGATCATACATGCAGAACATTCTTTCTGGGCTTTCTATTATCTTCCATTGGTCTTTGTGCAAATTTCTATGCCAGCACCATATGGCTAAAATCACTACAGTTTTATAGCTTAGTTTGAAATCAGCAAGTGTGAGACATCCAGATTTATTCTTTTTTCCTAGGATTGCTTTGTCTCTCCAGAATCTTTTATAATTCCATACAAATTTTAGAATTGTTTGTTCTATTTATGTATATAATTCAATTGGAATTTGATAGAGTTTGCATTGAATCTTCTATTAGCTTTGAGTAGAGTAGATACTTTAATAATATCAATTCTTCTAATCCTTGAGAATGGAATATCTTTCCATTTATATGTGTCTTCTTTATTATTTTTCATCAGAGTATTATAGTTTTATTTCTAAGCATTATATTGTTTTTGATGATATTGTAAGTGAGACAGCTTTATTTATTTTTCAGATATTTCATTGTTAGTGTATAAAAACACATTTTGTGTATATTGATTCTGTATCCTAAACCTTCAAGGAATTCTTTGATGAGTTCCAAAAGTTTTTGTTTCAATCTTTAGTATTTTCTACATATGAGATCATATCAAGTGCAAATAATGTCAATTTTACTTCTATCTTGCTGATTTGGATGCTTTCTCTTTCTTTATCTTGCCTGAGTGCTCAAACTAAGACTTCCAGTACTCTGTTGAATAAAGGTGGATCATCCTCGTCTTTTTTCTTATATGATCATATAAGATGATCATATGATTTTTATCTGTCATTAATGTGCTGTATCACACTTATTAATTGTGGGTGTTGAACTATTTTTGTATTCCAGGCATAAATTTGATTTGATCATGCTCCATGATCCTTTGAATATGTTGCTGATTGCTGTGTGATAATATTTCACTGAGAATCTTTGCATCTACACTCATTAAAGATATTGGTTTATATTTGTGTGTGTGAGTTTTTTATTTTAGTGCCCTTTTATGGCTTTGGTAAAAGGGTAATTCTGGTTTTGTAAAATAAGTTTGGAAGTTTCTCCCCTCTTTAATCTTCTGGAATTATTTAGTTTTTCTAGTGTTATTTCTGTGAATTTCCTGTTTTTGCTAAAAAAATTACCACATACTTAGAAAGCAAAAATCAATATTTTTACAATCTGAATATCCAAAGTTTATATGGGTGAGGCACATTCCTTCTGGAGACTTCAGGGAAGAATCTATTTCTTTGTCCTTTTTAGCTCCCCCAAACTGCCTGTATTCTCTGGCCCGTAGCTCCTTCCTTGAATTACTTCAACTTGTTGCTCTCATTACATTTCCTACTACTAACTCTGACTTCATGTTTCCCTCTTATAAGTACCTTTATGATTGTATCCAGATTACACAGAAAATTCAGGACAATATCTTGACTTCAACATTGTTAATTTAATCACTTCTGTAAAGTGCCTTTGCCATGTAAGGCAATATTAACACATTTGGAGACTGTGATGTGAAAATGTTAAGAGAGGGGATTATTTGATCTACCACATGTTGTATTGGAAAGATATTTTATAATTTATTTTGTAATATTTGTTGCTAATATATAAAATTTTAATTTATTATTTTATTGTCACCTCATATTCTGCTGTATTGCTAAATTTGTTTGTTAGTCTTACTGGTTGAATTTTCAGTTTCCCAGGATTTCCTTGATAATCATTTAAATCGTTCTTTTACATTTCTAAGTGTGCCATTTTTTCTTATTGCAATATCTAAACATGCAATAAAATATTGAATAGAAGAATCGGAAGATGGCCACAGAGTAGGATGGAGATGATTCCATTTACCCCTACACATGGGAGAAACACCTAGCTAATATATGGAGGAACAGAGCAAACAGCCAACAGTACCCCATCATATATGAAAATAAGAGACCAAAAATTGTAGCAGACAAGAAAGACCAGATGGTGGAAGCAGTGAACACCAGGATACCCACTGGAAGAGGAAACACAACAAAGGAACCACCAACAGATAACAACAGAAGAAGGTGAAGGAGGGAATGGAAACCACACAAACCTCAATCCAGGACCTATTTGGAAATACAACTAAATGGTGGAGAAACTTCCCAGTACAAACAACAGAACAAGAAAAAAAGAGAATCCTCAAAACCGTATACACATGGAAAAACTAGCTTCATCACAACCTGCCCTCACCAGCACAACAAAATACAAGAGGTGGTGGTCAGAGTGATCCTCAGTTAACCAGCTGGTGGGAAGGACCCACCAAAGAAAGACTCCAAAACAATCAAAACCAAAACACAAACAACAGAGCTAACTTAAACAACAGCCCAAGATCAGTGAGCTCGTGAGATCAAGGAGACTACACCACTGAATCTCACAGGTCTTCTACTACAGAAGCTCACACCATAGACCCACGGAACCAACACAGATCAATTTAAGAAGCTGAAGCTAACAAGAAGAATCTCACAAACAATGGGAAGACAAAGAAAGAATCCCCAAATGAAAGGAAAAGAGGAAGCCTCAGAAAGAATGCTAAATGAAATAGAGGCAAGTGAACTATCGGATATTGAGTTCAAAGCACTGGTTATCAGGAAGTTCAATGAGCCCACAATGAGCTACCAGAAACTACAGGGAAACTACAATGAACTCACTGACAACTATATCAACATGAAAAAAGATGTAGAAACTATCAACAAGAGCCAAGAGGAAATGGAGATTACACTTTCTGAATTGACGAACACAGTAAAAGGAATCAAAAGCAGGACTGATGAAGCAGAAGATCAGATCAGTGAGCTGGAGGACGAAGTAGAAAAAAACATCCAGAAAGAGCAAGAAAAGGAAAAGAGGCTCAGAAGGAATGAAGAGGGATTAAGAGAAATACAACACAATATGAAACATAATAATATCTGTATAATAGGGATACCAGAAAGAGAAGAAGAGCAAGGGATAGAAAACCTATTTGAAAAAGTGATGATGGAAAATTTCCCTAATTTGATGAGAGAAAAAGTCACACATTTCCAGGAAACACAGAAGGTCCCAATCAAGAGGAACCCAAAGAGGCCCACTTCAAGACACATCATCATTAAAATGGCAAAATTCCAAGACAAAGAGAGAATCTTAAAGGCAGCAAGGGAGAAGAAGGAAGTAACATACAAGGGAGCCCCAATAAGGTTAGCAGCTGAATTCTCAATGGAAATGCTCCAAGCCAGAAGAGAATAGCATGAAATATTTCAAGTAATGAGAACCAGAGGCCTGCAACCAAGGCTACTTTACCTAGCAAGGCTCTCAATCAAGATAGAGGGTGAATAAAGAGCTTCCGAGACAAAAGAAGTCTAAAAGAATACACCTCCACAAAACCAACTCTGCAAGAGATGCTAAAGGGACTGCTTTCAGGAAAGGAAGGAAAAGAGAGAGACAGAGAGGAACACACATACCAAAATGACAATGAATAAGCACCTATCAGTAATAACCTTAAATGTAAATGGATTAAATGCTCCAATCAAAAGACACAGAATAGCTGAATGGATAAGAAAGCATGGCCCACACACATGCTGCTTAGAAGAGACCCATATCAGAACAAAAGAACTACACAGACTGAAAATGAAGAGCTGGAAACAAATTTTCCAAGCAAATGGACAGGGAAAAAAAGCTGGGGTAGCAATACTCATGTCAGACAAAATAAACTTTAAAAAAAGGGCCATAAAGGGAGACTCAGAAGGTCACTTCATAATACTCAAGGGAAGAATCCATCAAGAAGACATAAACATTGGAAATATATATGTACCCAACATAGCAGCACCCAAATACATAAAGAAATTCTTAGAGACTTCAAGAAAGATATTGACAGCAACACAATTATAGTAGGGGATTTTAACACCCCACTGTCAAAAATGGATGAATGTTCCAAACAAAATATCACCAAAGATATTGAAGCATTGAAAATGCCCTAGAAGAAATGGGTTTAATTGATATATTTAGAGCCCTGCATCTGAAAGAAGCAAAATACACATTCTTTTCAAATGCACATGGAACATGCTCAAAGATAGTCCACATGATAGGACACAAAACAAGCCTCAAAAAATTCAAGAAAATTGAAATCATATCAAGAATTTTGTGTGACCACAAGGGACTGAAACTAAAAACAAACCCCAAGGAAAAAACCCCAAACACTCAAAATCATGGAACTGAATAGCATGCTATTAAACAATGAATGAATCAAGAATGAAATTAGGGAAGGAATCAAAAAGTTTCTGGAAACAAACAAAAATGAACCCACAACAACCCAAAATTTATGGGACATAGCAAAAGCAGTCCTGAGAGGGAAGATCATAGAGATACTGACTTACCTAAAAAAGATAGAAGCATTTAAAACAATCAACCTAACCCTACACCTACGAGAACTCAAGGAACAACAACAAAGACAGACCAAGCAAGTACAAGGAAGGAAATAAAAGGTCAGAGCAGAATTAAATGACATAGAGACTAAAAGCACAATTCTAAGGATCAATGAATCTAGGAGTTGGTTCTTTGAAAAGATAAATAAAATTGGCGAGCCTTTAAGCAGGCTCATCAA
>PVKM010016701.1:0-26573 GCA_004027735.1 Carollia perspicillata
CCCCACCTCTCGCTGCAGCATCTCACTCTGACCTTCCCGAAACCTCAGCTAGAGGCCCACCTTTATTTAACCTGCTGGCACCTCCTAAGACCCATCTGTACCTCCCAAAGCTCTGCACAATGATTACATTTAAATCTCAGAGAATCACATTCCTTAGGAGAGGGGGAATTTTTTAGGTTAGGACCTGGATTTAGAACTCGTATCCCCAAACAGACTTGAAGCATGAAAAATACTTACACTCATGTTTAACAAATGAAAAGAGGGGAATAAAGGGAGAAATAGTATACAATGGCAAAACCTGGCAAACATCTCCTTAACCGAGTGATCGAGGTCAACACCACTGGTGACAACCCAGGTTGCTATCATGTACCTCTGACATTATACAACAAAAAGGGTACTTCACCCCAAACTTCACCCCTGTGGTATTCTCCCCAAACCCAAAGCTCTAGTCTAATCATGAGAAAGCATCAGACAAGTCCAAACTGAAGGACTTTCTTCAGAATATGTGGCCAGAACTATTCCAAGGTCATGGAGGGGGAACAGGAGACAGGAACTGCCACAGATTAGAGGACACTAAGGGGACAGGATGATGACATGTACCATGGTGTAGTGTTTGGACCTAAAACTCAGAAAGACCATTTGTAGAAAAACTAGGGAAATCCAAATAAAGCCTGTTGTTTAGTTATATAGTATCATATAGGTATTAGTGTCTTGGTTTTGATAAATGAACCGTAGTTAGGTCAGATGTCAACATTAGATAAAATTGGGTGAAGGGTACAAGGAAACTCTCTGTACCCTGTCAGATTTAGATTATTTCAACTTCATTAAAATTAAAAGTTTAAAAAATGCATTCTCAATATTTCGCCCCAAATCCTGAAACCACAGAAATCTCACAAGCTTTTGGCAAACTGTCAGAATTCAGTCTCAATAGAAGCGTCAACTGCGGTGGCCGGTGGCTTGGCAAACCCTGCCCACCAGGCTGACAAGATGCCTGAGACTCCCTCCAAGCTCTGAGTACATTTTGGGTTGAGCATGAGAGGTTGGGAAGGAGAGTCTGAATCTGCATTCATAAACCGCCCCAAAATGTGGAGGCTTCTCATTCCACGGAAGCTTGTCAACCAAAGGACAAACGGTCTTGTTTCCCACCTCATCCGTTATGCCGCAGAGACAGCGATAAGGACCCATGGAAGGTGGCTAAAATGCATAAGGAAATGCACAGTGGAGCTGGGGAGACCTTTGAGTTCCTGGGGCTGACCCTGCATTTTTCCCTGAGGAAAGTGAGAGAACTCAGGCATTTGTCTGGAGTTTTACTGCAGGTTAGCACAGAGTTGGAACTGGGACCCAGCTCTTCAAGTTCCTAGCCCAGGGGTCAGAGTAAAGTAAAATCATAGTTGCTCGTGTCCAGAGGGGGCTGAAAGGTGGCGTCCCAGCCACCCAGCCATCTCCTGAGAGACAGGGCACTGGCAATCCACGCTTGGAAGGCATTCAGGACACACCTGCTTGTCTCACTCGTCTTAGTTCCCTCTCCAAGCCCCTCTCTGCTTTGCTTGCCTTTCCCAATGGCTGCTCTTCACCTGGGACCCGCAGGCATTCTCCTGCCCCTGCACGGCGCCACACTTTCTGCATGTGACTAGATGCTACTCCCAGGGCCCCAGAGCTGAGAGCTTTGTTGCCACGCCAGGGCTATTTTCTCCCCTGTCAAACCCCCTCCCTTATTTTCAGGGCTTGTCATTCACAGCTGCCTGCCAGTCACTGTCATCGGGGTCCTGGGAAGGAAATGAGAATGAGGAACTCAGGCACAGAGCCCCCCCCATTGCGAGGGAGATGGTGACTCACAGCCAATGCATTTTAACACGGGGGAAACTCCCGGGAAAGCCAGAGGGCTGTGCCTAGGGCCCGGGGAGCACTGTTTTCCCTTCTTCTGCAGGCCTGGAATTAATGTCACCATTCCCTCCTGGGCCAGGAAACTGCAGAAACCTCTCCCCAACCCAGGGCAGCCCTCCCGCCAAGCAGGGGGTCACTGCACCTCCACTCAAATTTCATAAGCATCTCCTGACTCAAGAATGGCCTTCAAGTTGGCAATATTATTTGAAAAGCAATGGAAAGGCCCCCTTCCCTCAAAATAGCCTCTTCCCTGGTCCCTAGAATTCCTCCATCTGATGTGATTCTTTGGCATTCAGAAGAGTTTTTGTCTTTTAATCTCCCCTCTAGGGTCGATGGCAAAGGACAGAACCCTCTCAAACTCCCCTAAGTGAAAGGGGGATGCGGCAGTGACTTCTGGAGCCCATGAACCCCCGTAACTGGTGACCACCGACCACCACTTCCTCCGTAATCTTCACTGAACATGCAGGCGGAGCTGGGGCCTCCTCATCCTCTCCCAGCTTCACTTCCCTTCACAGCCCTGGGCGCAGATCATTGTACACGGATTCTTGGGAATATTTGCTTCTTTACTCTCTTCCTGTGAGGCTGTGGGCTTTGTTACAGCATCACATCCCTGGTACTAACACGGTGCCCACCACAGAGAAGAAGCCCAGTGGATGGTACAGAAAGAAGGAACGAATGAAGAGGCCCCCCTGGCTTTCATGGAGACAGCAGCGCAGGGAGGAGGAAGGAAGGGGAGGCATCCGGGACTCCCCACCTCGCCCCCCATCTTCTCCCAGGACACAGACAGCTAACATGGCACGGGACCATGCAGGGCCATCTGCCCCGTTCTCTAGGAACAGCTCTGATAAGGTCACTCCATTCCCATAAATTTTTGCGAGATGACAGTCAATGTACCTGCAAAGCGAATTAAATTCTTCCATATTAGAATTCTGTTTTCAACTTTAATCATCATAGAGATCAACTTCCCCACAAAGAAATCCTTCCTCCAATTAACGCTTGCCATCTGCAAAAGCAAATTAAACAGAAGATGAGCACGTACAGCCATCCCCAACCGGAGAGAGCCCGTGTGCCCTGACCTGCCATGGGACACGTTCCAGCGAGTGTTCACAGTGTGGAGTCCTTTAATGGGTTCTATTTTTGGGCTGTTTCTCCCCCAGACCTGCAGCACCACCCACGAAAGCAAGTAACGGAATACCAGTTTAATACAGCTTAAACTCTGTGTATTCATCTCATGAGAAGCCAGGAGCACTGCCTGTCTAGTATAGATGACAATTGCAACGGATCGTTTTTTTTAAAACTCCTCTTCACGACAAAATTATTTTCAGCAACAGAGTTCAAATTAGTGTATTTTACCACATATTTTAAAGTGAACATTGTACTTGGCATGGAAATTAGTGCAGAGAGTACCCAGCAAGTTCATGCAGGTCAGAATCATCTTGTTTTGCCTGGAGTGCAGCCCGAGTCTCCAAGCCTCATACTCGTCCCCGTGCGGAAATGGTCGGTAGATTCCAAACAAGCAGTGATAGCCTGATGACTGGAAAAGCAGGTAATCCAAACTCGGTCATCCTATCCTGACCACTCAGAGTTTCTAACAGCGTGTTTAGAGCTTGAAAGAGTAAAACAGAGTGGCTGGAGTAATCATTTAAAAACATGCCTAAATGAATCTGAATCTAGAGAAAACTTCTCCTCCTTAATCTCAAAACAGACGCATGTAGTTCAGTCTGTCTGTGCCTGTCGGCGACCGACTGTAACATACATACGTGTTCTTAAAACTCTACAGTCACCAGAGTAATTGTTCAGAAGTTGGACTAACGAGAGTTGATGCTGATTAAGGGTTTATGAGAAGCAAGAAAGTCTGATAGGATTTAAGCAGAATCCGACCAGTTTTAAGTTTTCCATCCCTAAGCCGTTAAATCCCCACAAGCCGCTGTTTTCGTTCTGTGTGTGGAGGGAGACTAGTTGAGGAATGTAAATGGCAAGCCTGGAGTTTTTGAGATGATTATCAGATTTAGGTAAGATTTACTTTGCTCTTTAAAAGAGATCACTCACACACACACACACACACACACACACACACACACATGCACACATGCATAGACTGATGTCCTGCAACACCAATACACACACTGCTTCAGCAAATCCACCCCTCAAGTGAGAGTCTGAGCAGGGGTGCTGGCAGAACTGCACACCCGGCCACAGGAGGTGGATGCTCAGAGAAAGAACCTCCAGAAGCCCCCCGACCTCTCAGGACAGCCCTCCCACAGGAAGTGAACAGGTCCAGCCCTCCAAAGAAAATTCTTTGATTGCCTTAAGTTGTGCCTCTAGGGATTCAAGTTTTGTGTCAGGCAGGGCCTTTCCGTCTTTCAGAGCTCCCTGAAAGGCACACCCCAGGGAGGGTGCACTTCTGAGGACTAGTGGAAGGGTGAGAGCAGTGGCCTGCAAGCCAGGTGATAACAGTAGCCGCTGTATTTTAGCACTGAGTGTGAGCCAGCTGCCACACACTCTCGTCTGTCCTTCAGCCTCTCCAGCTGCAGCCCCGGACTGTCAGTTCCCTTTCCCAGAAGATTCGCGGACAAGCTGACGTGCAGTAACTCACGCTCTTCCCACAATCCACTCGGCTAGGGCACTGGCTCCACAATACCAAAACCAGAACCTGTCACTAAAAGCTTTGATGGTGCAATACACAAGGGTCCTTGTTCCGTCTTTTGTGCTTGCCCTCCCTCCTAGGAGCACCGCAGTCTCTGGGTTTCCAAAAAGCCCAGTAATCAAGACAGATAACACTTTGGTGCAATATTTTTTAAATCCAAAATAAATAAAAACCCAATCTATGATGAGCAAACTATCAAAATGTTAATGAAAGACAGAATCAGTGCCTCTGCTTTGAGTTTTGTGCATATTATTGCCAATGCTTGGCATTCTCTCCCTACCTCAACGGCCTGATGAAACACCCAACTTGATTGCTAACTTGCCAAGTGGCCTTGGGAGAGGCACTTGACTTCTTTGATCCTAATTTTCCCCAAATGTAGATGAGGATAATAATTTCATGCCCTATGTGGCTTTGAGGATTAAACAAGGCAATGGCTGTAAAATGGTTAACACAGGCCACATAGTATGACTGCTGTTGTCAGTACTATAATTGTATGATTATTGTAGCATCACCTCCCCTACGGTGTCTTCCCACGATCCCTGACACCCCCAGGGAACTTTGGGAGAGCTTTCGTCTTTGCTCCCATTGCATACTGTACACATCTCAATTATAGCAAAGAAAAATTTAAATTATATCATATTATATTATAATTACTTCCATATTTTTTACCCACTAGACTTCAAACTATTTAAAGTGAGACTATTTTTATTTTTGCTGACTTCTGACATATGGTAGCTATTAAGTAAATATGTATTGAATAGAGGAATAAAGTGAGATTAAGTCCAAGAACAAATGAATCTACCAAACAATATCACATGGAAGGACAAACCCACATCCACTGACAGCTTTGACAAATACTTGTTAAGCACCAACCACAATCCAAGCATCCTGTTAGGAGCTGGAGCTGCAGGAGTGAGTACAGTAAACGCAGCCCTGTCCCCTCAGCATTACAGCCTCCCGGAGGAGATGGACAATTAAAAGCAATTACAAGAAAGTGTTAAAGTGTGTTCAGGGAAGCTCCATCTAGCTGGAACATCAAGTGCAAAGCAGACAGCAATGAGAGATGAGGCTGGGAAGAAAATGAAGCCAGGTGGCAGAGGGCTTTGAAGCCTTCCTTGCTAAACGATTTGGACTTCATCCCAAAGGCAATGGAGAACCACAAAATACATATCAATAACAAATGGGAGAAATCCCAATCCCACTGGCTTAAGCAAAAGGGGAATTACTGGCACCTGCAATTGAACCAGGGGGTTGAGCTGGCTTTTCGAAGAGGCATAATCGGGGGCTCAGACCAGCCATGAGGACCTGCCTTTGCCGTCTCTCAGCTCAGCTGTGCTCTCCTCTGGGAATTGGTTTCTGCCTTGGGCGCCCCATGGAGGCCACAGGTGCTCCAGCCTCATGTCTTCCCAGGTTCAGAACCAGCAAATCCTTTTCCAGGTGATTCAAGCTAAAGCCCTGGAGCCTGGCTTGACTTGAGGGACCCATCCCTGGACAATCACTCCAGCCAGGGCAGTGAAATGAGATGATCTGTTTATGGTGAGACCACATGTTGCATCCACTGATGCCCACTGCTCTCCCCAACCCCCACCCCAGGAGGACTGAGACAGAGGAGGAGGGTGGCACTTCCTAAAGGAAAGTCAGAGATTTCTTACCATTAGAATGATAAATGGATGGATACTGAGCAACAAAAACAGAAACACAAAACCATTTTTGGCAATGAGTGAATTTGTTATAGATTTATAACTAAAGACAAACCACGAAACATCCCTACACTGGTGTGGTAATATAGACAATGGGCGGGTGGGGCCACGCTGCCAGCAAGAATGACGAATGAACCTACTGAGAAATGATGCCTTCCAGAGGAGGGTGGGGACAGCAGGCTGGAGAGAAGTGCTATTGGAGGTAGAATTAATAGAGCACAGATATAAATGTGTAAGCTTACAGGAGTAGTGATGGTTGAGGGGAGGAGAGATGAGTTCTGTTTGGATAATGAAGAATTTAGAAGGCGTAAGCAACATATCTAGAATATGTGTGTGCAAATGCTCAGGAGGACTCCCAGTCAAAAGGGCAGCACAGGCAGACATGGCTCGCCTCCTGCCACAACCACATCAAAATTATAACTAAGATACAGAACAACTATCACTCAGAACAGTCAGTAATCAAGTTGAGTGAAAGTCTGACAACTACGAAATTAAAAAACCATATCCATCCAGACTGGTAAGAGGGGTGCAGATGTGGAACAGGCTGGTCCCACATCCATGTGTGGTGGATAAAAATTCAGAAGAGATGTCTCTGGAGCAAGGACTCCCAGCCTCACACCAGGACCCCCAGTCCAGGGTTCCAGTGCCAGGAAGTCCCTACAACTTCTGGCTGCAAAAACCAGCAGGAATTGAATCAGTAAAAAAAAAAAAAAACTGCTGAAGCCCCATGCAGTTCCCCTTCAAGAACCCACACATGGACTCACCTACTCAGACTCACTCCCTCTGAGCTCTAGCACTGGGATAGTAGCTTGAAAGGCACCAGTGGCATATTGGGAGGAAAGGAAGTGGCTGGCATCAAGTCTAGTAGAAGCCATTATCCCTTTTCTGAACCCTCCCCTCACAGAGCTGGCAAGCTGGTGTCATATCTGAGACCCCATCACCCTGGCTAACACAGTTTGCCCTGGCCTGGAGAACCCCTGAGATCCCACCCCATCCAATTTACAGATCCACCCAAGCTGCTTTTCCATACAAATGGCTGGTCTTAGCTGCTTCACAACGTCCTAAATCCTCTCAAACAAGTAACAGCTGGTCTCAGTGAGCCCCAGGTTGGACACTAGCAGCAGCCAGCCTAGATTCACAAGTTGGTTTCACCTCAGAATCTCCAAGTCCAGCACAAGTAGCAGCTATCTCAGATGGCTTCGTAGCTCAGGCAGGGTGCCCAGGGCAGAACACAGGTGGAGGCAGACCTTGCCCTGCACCACCCAGGAAATCCCAGTCTGTGAAGCCAGTGGGCAGCTACAGACCACATCAGAGCACCACCACCTGCCCCTGCACAGCTGATTCTCCATGGAGGGCACAGGGTGGTGGTCCGTGGTCACAGCCAGTCCTTGCAGCTAACCAGCTCAGTAAATCCCTCCCATTGATCTTCCAATAGCAATCAAGGCTCAACTACAAGAGGAGGGCATACTCAGCCCACACAAAGGGAACACCTCAAGTACCCAGCTTGGGTGATAGGGGAGGCTGTGCCACTGGACCCTACAGGGCACCTACTATATTAGACCACACTACCAAGACATGGAGTCAAAGCAGTTCTACCAAACACATAGAAACAAACACAGGGAGGCTGCCAAAATGAGGAGACAAAAAAATGGCCCAAATGAAAGAACAGATCAAAACTCCAGAAAAAAAGCTAAACAAAATGGAGGTAAACAATATTATCAGATGTAGAGTTTAAAACACTGCTTATAAGGATGTCCAAGGAACTTAGTGAGGACCTCAAAAGCATAAAAGAAGATCCAGTCAGAAATGAAAGATACACTAGTAGAAATAAAGAACAATCTACAGGGAAACGAGAGTGGAGTGGATGATGTTGACAATCAAATCAATGATTTGAAACATAAGAAAGCAAAAGACAACCAATCATAACAACAAGAAGAAAAAGAATCCCCCAAAATGAGGATGGTATAAGCAGCCTCTGGGGCAACTCAATAGGTCCAACATTTGCATCACAGGGGTGCCAGAAGGAGAAGAGAAAGAGCAAGAAATTGGAAATCTATTTGAAAAAATAATGAAAGGAAACTTTCCAAACTTGGTGAAGGAAATAGACATGCAAGTCCAGGAAGCACAGAGTCCCAAACAAGATGAATGCAAAGAGGCCCACTCCAAGGTACATTATAATTAGAATGTGAAAGATTAAAGATAGAGAATCTTAAAAGTAGCAAGAGAAAAGCAGTTAGTCACCTACAGGGGAGTTCCCATAAGACTTTCCAGGCTAGAAGGGATTGGTAAGAAATATTCAAAGTCATGAAAAGCAAGGACCTACAGCCAAGATTGTTCTACCCAGAAAGGCTATCATTTAGAATCAAAGAGCAGATAAAGAGCTTCCCAGACCAAAAAAAAAAACTAAACTAAAGGAATTCATAAACCATTATTATATGAAATGGTAAAGGGACTTATTTAAGAAAAAGAAGGAGATCAAAATCATGAAAAATGAAATAGCAATAAGTACATATCTATCAACAATTGAATCTAAAAATCAAACTAAACAAACAAGAAGAAAGAGACAGAATCAAGGATATGGAGAGTGTTTTGATGGTTGCCAGATGGGAGGAGGGTGTGGGGGAATGGGTGAAGAGATGAGGGATTAAGAAGCACAAACAGGTAGTCACCGAATAGCCATGGGGATATAAAGTCCAGTAAAGGAAATGAAGTAGCCAAAGAACTTACACGCATGATGCATGGCCATGAAAGACAGTAGGGGGATTGCCCAAGGAAGAGGGGGTGCGGGGTGGAGGGGGCAAAGGGGGAAAAATCAGGACAACTGTAATAGCATCATCAATAAAATATAATTAAAATAAAAATTAAAAAGAGGAAAATGCTCAGGAGAGTGACATGAGCTGAAGATAGAGATCTGGGGCATCACCAGAACATAAAAGGCTACTAAAGCCACAGATGTGCACTGGCTATCCCAGGTAGAGAATGCAGAGGACAGAGGAAAGGGCTGACTCAGAACCATGGTGAAGACTAACACCAAAGGGGTAAGCAGAGGAACAGGAGCCAGTGTGAAGGAGAGGCCTGAGCAATAAAAAACCAAGAGAAAATGAAGTCGTGGAAGTCAAGGCAAGGGAAAGTTGCAGGAAGCGGGGTTAGTTCAGCAGGACCAGATGCTACCAGGAGATCAAGAAGATGCATTAAAAATGGGCCGATTGGACTTATCTAGCAGGAGGTCACTGTATCCTTGGGAAGAGCAGTTCCAGTGAGTTGGAGAATGAGTGGAAAGTAAAACTACTTTTTTCAAAAGTTGAGTTCTGAAGACAAGAGAAGCAAGGCACCTAGATGAAGGAAGGGGCTAGCGTGTTTAGGCTGGGTGGTTGGCCATTGACAGGGATACATTTCTCCTTTGCACAATTCAGAAGTATCAGAGGCCTTTGATGCTATGACCTTAACTTATCTTCAGCAACATACCCTTCTTCCTCCTTTACTCATATTGTAAAAAAAAGAAGATCAAAGCAGAAAAAAATTGTTTAGAGTTCACTCTAATCCGGTGTTTTGTTTCTACTGATGAGAAAACTGGGACCAGAGTGATTCAACAACTGTTCAAGGTTTCGTAATAGATTAGTTGCAGAGCCCAGGACTTCTGACTTCTAGGCCAGAGCTTGCCTGTTGTCTCTCCTTCCTGTGCTCCCAAGACTCCCTGATTCAGGACCTCCTCAAGGCCCTCTTGCCCAGCCGGACCTTTGGCTTGGACAATCCTGTTCTAGTTGGATCACTTCAGTGTCTCATTCTACATCTTGACCCTTTGAGGCCATACTCACGATGAAATGAATGCTCATCAGTAGATCCCAGTGTCTGTCTGCATTCAGATGGCACCTCCAGTGGTCAAACCAGTAACCTTAGAATGTTCTGTAAGGGTGGGAACTTCAGCCCTGGATGAGGCAGACATTTTGGGGAAAGTTGGGCAGTTCGGTTCTCCTTAAATCCGTCTGGGAAGGGTGTGTGTTTATGTGTGTGTTGCTGCTCTGTTTAGAAAGAACAAGGGTGTTCAGAGCCATTCCCCAAACTCGAGTGTGTATGTCCTCACTCAGAGGGCTTCCCTACCTGGGGATGCTCAAGCACTGGCCACATCAGCTTCCAAGCAGATGGCTAGTTACTGTGCACAAATGTTACATTGACTTTGGGATGTTCTCACATGTGCTCTTATGGGTTAATGAGCTCCTAATATTGTGATAATATTCATTTTCCATAAATATTCATTGTCAGTTTTTAAATGTGTCACGTGGAGTAATTACTAGCTGTCTGGGTGCTAATCGTTGGGGGAAATATTTACTCGCATGTGAGACGGAACCTGTGTTTGTTTTGTTAAATGCACTGCCTTGCAACAAGCCCAGGGCAATTACCAGTCTGGTTTAAAGAGACTTGGATGCCAGGGATCCAGGATTGAGGGGTGGGTCTCTGCCAGTTCTCTGGGGCCTTAGCCAGTTTCAAAACCCCACTCACAGGGGCTTATGAAATGTTTGATTGGATTTGGTTCAATAAAGGTATTCTGAAAACCTGCTATATGTAAAGTATTTTTGGAAACTAGATAGAGGGAGATTAGATCCTGGCACTGCTTGATTTTAGAACTTATTTAGCTTCTCTGCACCTCAGTTTTCTCATCTGGAGAATTGGATAATATCCACCTCCCGAGGTTATTAGGAGAATTAAATAACATACATAAAACATCTAGTACAAAGACTGACATACATTAAGTCTTCAGCAAATGTTAGATCCTCTTCTTATACACACACTATGGGGGACACATGGATAACAAACACACAGCCCCCACCTTCTTGGGTCCTTCCAATTCAAATGCCTGGACTGAATGCAAGGAGACTTTAGTGAAAGATGTCCTCCTAATTGGTGGAAAATGCAGAGATAAAAATGATAACATCTACTTAGGGAGAATCGTGAATGGGTTCAAATCTACAAGGGGACCTGGCCTTGCCCACTGACAACAATATGGCTGGCATGGTTCCGGGGAGGCACCTACATTTGCATTATCCCCCTTGCTGGTGCCTGGAATTTTCACCTTCATCAACTCATTTCTGTGAAACTCACACTTTCCTTCCATAATCTCCAGGGTTGTGGGACCAAAGCCCCTAGTACTTCAGAGTGAATAAAGGTTTCCCAGGGATAGGGCAACAGGATAAAGAGTGCTGGGATGGAAGATAGGGGAGTTTAAAAAGGCATTAAAAAGAGATGAGGAGAAAGGAGGCCATCTTTTTTAGGCTGCCCCACTTTTCCTTTCCCTTCGCTCCTGGACTGGAGTGGGAAGTCTTGTCCTACAGACTATAGTAAACCCGTGGTACCTCTTCCTGCCTTGCCAATTTGGGTACTTAACAAATAGGCTAAAATGACACATGTCCACACCCACCCACCAGAAGTTTATGATTGACAGACAGTGAGAAAATAGCCTATCCTCAACAGTGCTCAAGAAACGGTATAAGTAAGATTGCATGGAGAAGGTTTAATTGACCCTCAAAATGAAGTACTTCGAAGCACATTAAAAGCCTTAATTACCTGCAAAAAATACAGAGATGGTTATTCCAAGTCATTCTAGTTTTCATTTATTTATTTGTATTTACATATTTATTTGTTTATTTTAGTTTTATTTTTACTGTTTATGCTGTTACCGTTGTTCCCACTTTTTCTTCTTTTCCTCACCTCTGCCTAGCCTATTCTAGTTTTTAGAAGTTTGCATCTTAGCAAATCCTCAAAAAGTCCTAATACTTTTAGTTTAATTGAGCTAATGTTCACTCGATAATAGTCCTACTGAATTTTCTTGAACTTTATTTTCTAATTCAACTTTTCCCTTAGCTAGATCATGTCCTCCACTTGCTATAAACCTCAGCCCCAAGAGATCAGGATTCTAGATAGAAAGTAGAGGTGTGACCATAACACTCCAACCCCTTGGGCCCTATTTTCTTATCTGTAAAGCAAGAGGTCTGCAAAGTGGGGGGTAGGGGAGTAGATTGTGATAGATTGTGAAATTGAGAATATTTCTCAAAAGTTGAGGATATGATAAAGCTATAATTTACAAGAAAAATTAAAGATCATAATTAGAAACTTCAGGGGGTTGGAGGGAAGTTGAATAAGAGAATAATGCTCCAAATGAGAAGTAAGCAAACATGTAGCACAGTTTCATGCACTGATGGAAAATCCACGTGACCTGGATGCCAGCCAAGAGAAATGTAATCCTGGTTCTTTGGTGTGGCAGAATACATGGTCATAACGATCTAAATGCTGTTTTCTACTTTGGTGCCAGTTTTCAGCTACATGAAAGACTCAGCTGGGTCTAATGCACAGGATGAAAATGTCAACACACCTGATTTTGTGTATTAGTCAGCATAGACTAACCATTTTATTAAACAACCCTAAAATCTCAGTGACTTACCGGGGTTGACTTCTTGCTCATGTCACAGCGAATGACAAAAATGGTAATGAGGAAGTGGAGGTTCGGTGTCTGCTCCATGAAGTGACCCGAGGACCCAAGATCCTTCCATATAATAATGATACCTTATTATTTACTTAGGGTTGTAAGTCCTCCACCAAATTGTCCGCACCCATCCTGCAGACGAGGAAAGAGCATGTGTGGAGAATCACACAGGAAGTTTGAGAGGCCGGGCCTGGAAATGGAACACTCACTTCGCCGTTCTTTCCACTGGCCAGACTCAACCAACTGGCCTCAACCAACTGCAGGAAGGCTGGCAGGTGTGGTCAGGTTAGTTGTGTGGCCAGGAGAAAAAGAAAACAGGAGTTTTGTCTCTCTTGGCCACACAAATGCAAAAGTAAAAATGTCAGAGGGAGAGAATTGAAGGGAAGAGCCACAGCCTAATTCCAGATCTTACACAATTCAGGGTCAAAAGACCTTGATGAACACCAAAGGAACAAGAAACAAATGTTTAACAAATACTGTATAGAGTTATAAGGATTGCTAACACTAGAACCAAAAATACTCCTGTAACTTCAGAGATCTGTCAACAAGGGACCATGGTACAAATCGACTTATATACCACAAAACGATATGTTGAAGTCCTGACCCCTGGAACCTGTGAACGGGACCTTATTTGGAAACAGGGTATTCGCAGATGCAGTCATTAGGATGAGGCCTAATCCAACATGACTGATGTCCTTAGAAGAAAAGAAGACAAGAGACACATACAAAGAAGATGGTAATGTGACAACAGAGGCAGAGATTGGAGAGCTACATCTATAAGCCAAAGAATGCTAGGATCGCCAGAAAACACCAGAAGCTAGAAGAGACAAGAAAGGATTCTGCCCTACAGATTTCAGAGGGAATGTGGCTTTGCTGACATCTAGATTTCAGACTTGCAGCCTCTAGAACTGGGAGACAATAAATTTCTGTTGTTTTAAGCTACCCAGTTTGAGGTACCTTCTTACAGCAGCCTGGAACACTGATCCAGGCCCACTCTCACCTGCCCAGAGTTCATAGGAACAGAAAGTTCCTGGCCTGGATGGAGCAGTGTGAGGTGATGGGAGCTTAGGAAGAAGACATTAGATGGGGAAGAGGTGGCTGGCCATGGAGGAATTCAAACTTGACCTGGCCTGCAGTGTGGAACCACCAGGAGTCCCTTCCCAAGGCAGACCTGGTACCTACCATAGCTCACTCCTCTCCTGCTTGTCTCCATGTGACCAGGCGTGTACCCCCACCTGATCTTGACATTAAAAGAGGTCTTGACATTAAAGACTTAGAGAGGAGAGTTGACTTCTCTGGCATTCAACAGCCAGCATTGCTAACTTCTAGAAAATAGAGGAGCCCCAGGGAAATCTAATAACAGCCCTACTTAAGAGCACACGACAATTATTACCTCCAACTGTGAGGGAGGCTGAGTAATTAAAAAGGGTTCTTTATTTTGATTAAAAAGATTCCTTTTAGTGTTTCTGAATCTTTAGTGAAAGCCCAGAACTCTATTTTTAGACACAAAACAAGATACATGGCCGGGGGCAGGGGTGTAATTTAAAACATGGAATGAGCATTTGTAACCTGAAAAATGAGCACGCGCCCCCTGTGGCCCCAGACTGAGCCCATCCCCACCCAATGGCGTTCAGGAGGCACAGCAGCACGGCAGCCCCAACCCTGCTGCCTGGATTAATAGGAGGCCCAAATTAATTGGGTTTAATCACTATAAATTTCCTTCCCAATAAAATTTCAAGAATTTCCAATCATGCTGATTTATATGTGTAATTAGAAATCCATTCACAGATGTCACACTGCTAGGTGGTGGGTAGTATAAGCCCCGGCTTAACTCCAGAGTGAGGCCTGAGCAATGGAAGATGACAAAGGGGAACTCGGCAGGAAGCTGGGACAGGGAGCAGGTTTCGCCCCTGGAAACTCTGCGCCAAGGTCACATGGGGCTGTTGACCAACAAGCATAGATTTTTGCCTTCTCCATATCCACACGACACACAGCTGGTTGGAGGTAGCGCCACTGATGCTCACCCAGAACAGGGTGTCCACGCCAGGCTCAGTTGCCGCCTCCCCACCACCCAGCTGCTGTGAGCACCACATGCACAAGGGTTGGCAAGAGTGATCAGGAAGCTGAGGTGAGTTTATAAAAGTGGGGGTGACATAAGTCACTGTTAAGGTTGCAGAAGTCTGCCTCCCAGCTAGACCAGGAACTGCCTGAGAGCCAGCCCACGTCTGATGCTTCTCTTCTCCTGCCCCATTGCCCAACATAGGGCTCAACCTGGAGTCACCTCATCAGCTGAAATCTGAGACTCAGATCTAGGGTAGCAGTGATGAAGGGCTGGGTTTTGAAAGTGTAAGAAGACTTGTGGCATTAGAAAGTGCTCAGTGAGGGAAGACACAAAAGAACATTCAATGGGGACCTAGAGAGTGTTAGACCCTAAGAAGCTATAATAGGGTCAGAGAGTCCATTAGAAACACTGTCCTCTTCTCCTCAATTTCTGCACCAACTGAAAAATAAGACAAAGGAGTCAGACAGAGGAAGTCCAAAATAACAGCATTCTTGACAAGCTGTTTTAGAACTCTGACTTGAACCACCAGCTCCCTGCTATTTGATTCCTAAATTTAACACATGCCCTCTCTCCCCGGTACAGTGGTGGGTCTCCTCCCACAGCAGTCTGGACCTACCTCTGCAAATCGACCACAGAGAGAAGGTGAGACTACACCTACCAAGTGAGTGGCAGAGCTGAGAACCGACCGGCACCTTCCATCTGCAGAAGCCACTTTCCAACACTAATAAACGGAGGACCTGCTATTCTATGGGCCCAGGTAGGATCTCTGGAGGAGCTCCCTCTACAAGGTGGACAGCATGATGACAAAAAGGAAGAGGACATTGGTGGCACTGAACTCAAACCTCACCTCCTGCCCTGACCTAACCCTGTCTGCTACCCATAAAGACCTCGCAGCCTCTCTGGAGGCTGCATAAGCGACTACCTGGACATTGGAACACTAGCTCTGTATGCAATACTCCCTGACCCCTGCTGACTGCACTCCAAACACACCCAGGCACACTCAGAATCATTTTCAATAGTGCTCTGTCCACCAAAGTGACTGGTTCGTTTGCCTGCTCAGCCCACCTCCCCGAGAAGGGAGAAGAAGATCATCTTTGCTTTGGCCTGATCCTTTAATGTGCCTGCAAGCTGTTGCTGTCTAAAGCAGACCCCAGGCCCTGAGCAGGGAAGAGGTGGAGAGGTCTTAATGGGGAGATTAGTGTCTGCCCGGGCAGTGCCGGAGTGGGGTCCTAAGAGGAGATTTTAGAGGTTGGGCAATTTTTAAGGGCTTAAATGTTTGATAATGCAGGCTCAGTGGCGTTTATGCATGTTGGGCCTCAGCAGCAATGTACCATCCACGGCATAATGGATGTTGCAAGATTTGATTTTAGTCGTTTAAAAATATCCAAGTAGTCTGCAAGCTAATGGCCATTGGACAGACTCATTAGTATATCAATAATCATTCAACATTCTGAAATCCTTTTAATGCTCTGGAACAGCAAGGAGCAAGGCTAAAGGAGGGGAAGAAGGTCATTGGGGGAGCTCGTGGGGTCAGTTAAACAAGTGAAGACAATGAGTGGCCTGGGTATGTTCTCTGCCACCACCCGTAGCCTGGTTTAAACAGCATGTTTGGTGGGGCCTCATTATAACTGACTGGGGAATGGAGGTTTCAGGAAAAGTTTAAACAGAGCCTCATGGGTCTCTTCACAGACCAGCAGTTTAAACAGATTTTGCTACACCTTGGTCTAGCCGATCCATTCTCCACAACCTCATGGCTTACACATTCTCTCCTCCGCACTTTGGTTCACGACCTTACCTGGTGGAGTAATTGCCTCCAAACAACCAACTGCCTGTCCATCCTTCAGGTCCCCACCCCTGCCCATGCCTTCCTCTGCTCCCCAGGCCACACTGAGCATGAGCTCTGTGCCATTAGTCACACCTCAGAGGCGTACTGAACTGTGAACGCTGGTGACACACTAGACATGCCTCATGGTAGGTACTCTGTTAGGCTTGAGATGGTGGTTCTCAGTCTCTCTGTTGTAGCTTTGGCCACGGAAACCCTTTGAGTATTGGGCAAAGCTCTGGACCATTGCACCTGTGCACAGAAACCCACAGACGGACCATCTTGCACACGGGTTCAAGGGGTGCACCCATTCTTGGTTCCTTCCCAGATCCCCAGGGATCAAGCTCTGAAGGAGGAAGAAGCCTTTGCAGCCTGGAGGCTAATTATAAAGCTCTGCTGTTTGACCAGGAGACAGCAGAGATTTCCTGCAGCTAAAAAGCCACAGCCGCGAGGAGCAATGCAGGTGATAGATAGGTTTCTGATTTGGCACTTTAGAGGTCCGAGGAAGAGCCTTACAGAGGGAATGCTCAATTGTCAAAGATGCTCTTAAATGCTTTTCAGAGCTTCATGGAGCACTAAAGGGGTAGAGACCACCAAGGTCTAGGCCACGGACTGGAAGGAGCTGTCTCCACCTTCTGTATCCCCCTCACTGCCACCCAGAGTAGCAGCCTGGCTGGGGGCGTGGCTCTCAGAAGACCTGGAAGGAACATGGAGGAGAGGAGAAATGCACAGGGAGAGCAGGAGATGCTCCAGAAGGATCCCCTGGCCCACGTACAGAGGCCTCTGAATGCTGGTAAGCCTTGTCAGTTTGGCCCACCATGGTGTCTGCCGGGTCATCGCTGTGCTGGAAGGGCAACCTCCAAGACACCTGCCCATACATCTCATGGCCACTTCAAACTGTTGGCCAAGCTCCCTGCTTCCACTCCACAACAACCTCGCTAGGGAAACTGAGGCCCTGACCAAGGACAGAAAGCAATCAAAAAGCAAAATAAAGTCAACATTATTCCACTAGGGGAAAATGGTGAGTTACCTGAATTGCCCGATTTCTCCCTCTTGTAAGCTCTGTCCTGTTCCTCCCTTAAAACGTCACCCAAAGTACCTTTTGCAGGAAATAATCCCTGCTGAGCTCTACCCAGTCATCACCACTTATCCATCCATTCATCTACCCAGCCACCCATTCATCCATCCATCCATACCTCCATCCACTCAGTCCTCCTTGGGGACTTCTCATGTCCTCTCTGCCCCTGTCCTCACGACGTATTCATGAACACTAGTGCATCTGCTGACCATCTAAGTTTTGCTCCCATAGTTCCTTGAGTGCTCTGGCCCCTCTTAGATTATAAACTTCCTGGTAGGCAGTCCCATCTCCAGGCATTTATTGCATCTATCTTTCATTCAATAAACCTTGAGTACCTACTATCTTACAAAGACAAAAAAGGCAAAAGGCCTTCGCTTAAGGAACACACAGTCTGTTTTTGTGATAGAAACATGGGGTCCCATGGGGGGACTGCAGGGACAGGAGAAGTTCAAGGAGATAATCCACTGACAGGGGGTCGTAGGAGGATTTCTAGAGGAGGAACATCTGAGCTGAGTCTTGAAGGATGGACTGTAATTCCCTGGGCATAAGGGGTGGGTGTAGGGAGAGTGGTAGAAGGTTTTCTGGGCATAAGAAGCAGTCCAGGAGATGTCCATAAGAAGGCCAGGAAGGGAAGAAACACCATGTGTGGTTAGGGATCCAATGGCTGGAGCTTGGCCTTCTAGGGAGTAGTGAGAGCTGAGCTTGAGGGAGAAGGCAGGGGTCAGGTCCTTTCCTCATTCATTATCACTTACTCTATAAATGCAGACTGAGTCAAGCTTCATTCTAGGTGTTGAGCATACAGCAGTGCCCCAAAGAGATGGTGCCTGCCTTCCTGGAACCTTCATTCTAGTGGATAGAGAAAGTCCATTCTCTTTCTCACACACACACACACACACACACACAGAAATACATATCACAACATCAGGGACAACACATTTTAAAGTTGTCAGTGGGAAGTCTTGTAGATGAGCATTCTCAGTAGATTACTAGTGGGTCTCTCCTTCTGTCCTAACCAAGCAACTGAGCTGGTAAGTTAAGGACAGACCCAGCCATCTCCAATCCTATACTATGAAAGTGTCCTTGAGAATGCTGGTGTTTTGGGGGGAGGGAGGAAGAGGGCCTTGCTATCTCCTTTTTTCCAGCTGACACCTCACTTCTCTCCGAGCAGCTCCTACTGCAGGAACACTAATAAGGCTGGCATTTTATGACCCCCCTACCTCCGATGACAAGAAGCAATTTGAAGTCAATAAAAGGTGTGCTACACCAAGGGTGTTTTATGGCTCATCAAACTATAAAACCACATGGCCGTGTGACCAAGGTGCCAGAAAAGGGACAAGGAATGGATTCATCAGTGCTCTCTCTGTCCAGGAGGACTTTCAAATTAGGATGGTGATTGAGCAATTACAAGAGGAGGGGCACTTCTATGAAGAAGAGCGCCTGAGCACACTGGCCGCTGGGCCCAAGTTTGAAAGGCTCTCTACAACAGACAGAGCCCTCTAGGTATAATTCCAAGAGCCCCTGGGAACCTTCTACATACTCCTTCCCATTGGATGTTTTAAATCCCTTCCCATGGTCCCATCTTTCCAACCACCAGAGGCCTGTGGCCTTATGCAGTAGTTGCCTCTTGATCTGAAAATCCCACCACTCACTGACTCTCTGACCTTGAACTGATCTCCCATCTCCTGCAACTTAATTCCCTCTCTTAAAAAAACAAAAACAAAAACAAAAAACAGGAATAATGATACCTACGTGTATGCCTTGTTTAGGGGGGTTGGCATCAAGAAAATGTTCAAGACTTAGAATCTGTAAAAGGAATGAAGGCACAACTTCCCCTGAGAGATAAAACTCAAGACTTTACATCCATACCAATGTCACCAACAGCCCTCAGGATGTTTTCTGAGAGCATCCATCCATCCATTCATCCACCTACCCTTCCAACTACTCACCCGTCCATCAACCCACCCACCCACCCATCTATCTATCCATCCACCACCCATTCATCAACCTAACTGGGCACCCTCTCTATGCCAGGTACAATGCCAAGCAAGCACTAAGCCCCAGCCTGATGGAGTTAGCATTCTAGTAAGCAGAAAGAGTTAATCCATACACAAGATGGGAACAAGTGCTATAAAAAAAGATAGAACAGACCTGACCATTGTGGCTCAGTTAGTTGGGTGTCACCCTGCAAAGCAAAAGGTCGCTAGTTCAATTCCCAGTCAGAGCAAATGCCTGGGTCGCAGGTTTTGTCCCTAGTTGGGCCATGTACAAGAAGCAACTGATCAATGTTTCTCCCTAACATCAATGTTTTTCTCTTTCTCCCTTCCTTCTCCTCTTGAAAGAAAGAAAGAATGAAAGAGAAAAGATGAGGGCAGCCTGCTTTCAAGGGACTTGCATGCTAATGACAGCAAATGGACAATACACCAGGAGCAGATCAAATATGTGTGTGAATGTGTGTGTGTATCTATAAACAGGGTGCCTTGACAGAGAATAATGGGAACATCACTTAGAGGACAGTGACATTTAGGCTGTGGACTGTAGATTGAGAGGCCAGATGTGCAAAGGCCAAAGAGAGAGATTCCGGGCACTATAGCCCCTGCAGTGGGGAGGGCTCTCCATGTCAGAAATGCTGAAGGGGGTCCCTGGTGTCTAGCAATGATGGGAATGGTCTCAGGCGATGATGCAGAGGTGGGAGGGGGCCTGGCTGCTAGGATGACTCTCTGCGCCTGAACAGCACGATGTTCTCACCTGAGCTTTGCAATCGTACTAGTTTCCTATTGCTCCTGTAACCAATTACCACTGACAGTGGTTTAAAACAATGCTAACTTATTCTCTTACAGTTCTGGAAGCCAGGAGTCTGGAATGAGTCTTAAGGCACTAAAACCAAAGCATCAGGGGACGGCTTCCTTCTGGAAGCTCCAGGGGCGAATTTCTTCCAGCCACCAGAGTCTGTGGCATTCCTTGGCTTCTGGTCACATCCCTTTGGTCCCTGCTTCCTTCATCACATTGCTCTCTGCCACTGGTCCTTCTGCCTCTGATGAGGATCCTGGGCCCATCTCGGTAATCCAGAATAACATCATCCCTGTGAAGCCCGAACTGAACATACCAGCAGAGTCCTTATTGCCGGGTAAGGTAATGTGTTCACACGTTCTGCAGATTAAGACACAGTCATCTTTGGATGCCATTATTTTTCTCCCACAGTGGTGTCTTATGGCTCATGTGTGGCTGGCAGGGGCTGAGAGGGGCCTGAGAGTCCAGGGCCCTCCTGGGGTAAAGTGATAGCTTCCTACCCCAAGCCAGAACTACCTCTCTTTGACCAAAGATTGTCATTTCCACCCTGATTTCAGGTCTCTGCTCAGCTGTAGAGAAAGGGATTCTCCTGCCTGGACCTGCCACACCCCCCACCCCATGGCACACCCCCAACCAGTACCACAGCCCAGCCATCTCCCCCAGGCTGGCTTCCACTTCTACCTCATGACCAGCCACCAGCAGCTCCCAGGGGGAGGCCTTTCCTTCAGGCTGTTTAACCTGACTCTGGCCTATAGGAGATGCCACATTCATGACTTTGCAGGGAATATGGCCTTGGCTTGGGGGCCCAGCCCCTCTCACAGTCCTCAACCAGGTACACCTTTCTTCAGGACCTCACTGAGCCACGTCGCCCTCTGCACCTCACTCAGGTCTCCCTTCCTCTGGGCACCCTTCTACACCATCTACTCGTTTGGCCAAGATGTGCTGTGGTCAGGTGCAGGGACGCAGGGCTCAAAGCCAACAACCTACTATCACAGGTGGGAGGAGCAGGTGGGTATCGAGCCATTATTCAGGGAGGATGCGGGGGGTTGCTATGGGAGTTTAGAGGCAGTTCACAGCTGGACTCGGGCTCTTCCTCCCAGAGAGCCCATTGTGAACATTTACCAGCACACTGGGGGCATTTGAGGGGAAGAGACAGCTGGGGTGAGTCTGGCAGGTGCCTGACTCCAACCCTCGGTGACCCTCCCTGCTGCCCACACAGCTTCCCCTTGGTGAGACACCACCCTATGCTTCCTCTCATCAGTCCTCGCAGGTAGGCGTTCTGAAAGAGGGCTCCTGAGCATCGCTTCTACCACACAGGGCACAGTGCAGAACAGGCACCCACACAACCTCAGCACCTGTCTGCTCAGAGCCAGAAAGGTCTGGAAAGATGGATTCAGAGAGGCAGAGAAGCGATGGGCAAGGGGCCAGTCAGGGCCCTGCCTTGGTGACCCCTGGCTAAATCTGACCCACTCTCCCTCTGTCCTCATTGATTTTTGTCATCACCAGTGTCCCTGGCTCCTTCTCATCCCACCACATAAGCCAGGACCAGGAAGCCTGGGCGGCCATTCCATCTGGCATTAGAGACAGGCATTAGCCAGCCCTGTAGCTCCATGGGTAATGCTAATGCACCTGGTCTTTCTGGAAGCCAGTTCCCTCTGGCCCTCCTCTACTACCTCCCTGACCCCGCTCCCCCCCACCCCGCCCTACCCACCACACACACAGCAGGGACCTGCTGCCCTCTGCCAGGGACTGAATTTCCTAAAATAGCAAACCACTCCATTTCTCCTGCTCCCCACTTTTCAAAGGCTAGGACTCAGGTCCATACAGCTGCCCCAAACTTTCCCAGGGGTGGGTTGGAATCAGCAGTGGACTGGTAACATTTAATTGGCCTTTTGGGAGGAAAAGCCCTGGTTTGTGGTGTTTGCCAATTCTGTGGAGTAAATACCCGCCACCATGGCTGATTTCAAGTTTCCAGTGGAGAAATCACAGAGCTGGGAAGAGAGACCGTCCTTAAGACCCTCCTGAAGCTCCAGCACAGCCTGAACAGACGACGTTGCAGTGGCCCACCAGGCCCCACAGCCTGGCCCTGTGCTCTCCAGTACAGTCACTCCTGTCTGTGAAGGCGGGGTCCTCTCCAAGCCAGGATGACGTGTTAGGGGTGCGGCCTTTTGAGTCCATCGGAGTTGGGATGAAATCTCAGCTCTGCCATTTAATAACGTAGATGGATTGGGGCAAATTGCTTAAGCTTGTCAGACCTCCGTTTCCTTATCGATAAATAAAATGAATAACTCTCATATCCAAGACATGTGAGGATGACATGAGCTCCCACATGTAAGCTGAATAGCCCAATGCCTACATAGCGAGCACTCAATAAACATGCCCAGCGGTGTGTGAGACCCATGTGCCATGCTGCTGTGTGAGGGGCCTACATGGCAGATGCTGCTGAGGGGACCCAGCAGCTGGCCCAGCCCCTGACACATCATCCTATACATACCTCCCGAGAATTAGGCTAGGACTGGTCCTCTGTCTTAAAATGGAAAAGATGTTATTCTACATCCAATTTGTAAACAAGGAAAGATCAGCCCTACATATAGACCAAGTCTCCTACATTTAGTGATTTCGCGGGCACCACGAGGACCTCCTGCCCCAAAGAATGTCTTTCCCACCTGCCACCTGGATGGCACCTGGAACTCCGCCATCGGCGTCACTCTTACACTGCACGGTTAGCATGCACTGTTTCTCAGGGCGCCACGATGGAAGCCTGAGATGAAAGTGCCTGAGGTCGCCTGAAGCTAGCTGGCTAAAGGGGAGCACTGGGTGTAGGGGACGCGGTGCAGAGAAAGGTGAGACGTGTGTGGGACCCAGGGGGGCAGTTCCAGACCCCCGTGACAATGCCTCAGTTCTGCTCATACAAGCCCCAGCCTGGAGGAAAGGGCATAGCAACAGCTCGTCGTGCCTCTGCTATTTGGGGGTGTACTCATTCCAGGGCAGTGAGGGCAGGGGATCCAAGGGCAGCAACCCACCCAGCTGGGAACCAGGCCAAGGTCAGCATGGGCTGTACAGAGGTCTGGATTGGCATGAGGCCCAGGGTCCAGAGAGACTGAGAATTTGCTAAGAATACAAAAGTTTAATTTGAATTCCTTGAACCCAATCCATCATTTCCAAGATGCTTTTAGTGGCAGAGATATGGGTGGGGGAGAGATAAGACATGGGAAGTAACAACTGGGAATAATAGCATCACTTAAGCAGTTTGGCTTGAAATAAAACTCTTACCCATACAACACATGGGGCCAGGAGACTGACAAAGAGAAGCCCCATGAGTTAGAGAAATACAAGACAGAAGGACAGAGGAGAGCGGGGAGAGAAGGACAGAGGGAAAGGGAGGACAAAGGAAATGAAAGAAAGACAGGGAGGAAAGGGAAGACAGGAGGGGGCCCAGAGGGCGAGGAGGAGGAGAGCTGAGCGGGGAGGGGGAGGGGCAGCCGGAGGAAGAGGAGAGAGAAGACGGAAGACCTTGAGAGTCTTACATCTTGATCAAGGCATGACTGATAACATTCCAGCGGACCATCTTTCAGCCCCCTTGTTTGATGACAAAGCTCATCCCCCTTCCACCATCCATTATCAGCTCTCCCTCCCTGAGGCAAGAGCATCAATAATGCTCCCTCTTCGAGATGCGGCACGCCCCCCCAACACCCACACACTACATGCAGGCCTGGCCATCGCTGGGGGGCACTCGCGGCTGCACATCATTACCGCCCTCCCATCCTTCCCCCACCTGCTGGGCAGCTGACCATCCTCCCCGTCCCACTCCCACAGTGAGCCCCTCTTCCCAGGGCTGGACCAACCCCCAACAGGCGGCCAGTTCCCTGTGCTGTTGGCGAATGATCCCTGACATCTTGGTACCAGGGCTTGATTTTTAAAAATGATTGTTTAGTTTTGTTTTGCTTTAATTAAGAGGGAGACTGAACTTCCCCATTCTGGTTGGCTCTTCCAAGAGACCTAACAGTTTGAATTTGAATGCAAACATCTTCAAACATCTGTTGCCGTAATTTGGTTGGATTAACTGTCTAGTTTGCTGGGCCATCTGCTGTTCTCCCCAAACCCCATCACCGCCTCTCCCACCGGCTGGGCCCATTTCTCACCTGGCTATCCCATTGCAGGTGGAAGAAGGATCCCAGAAGGTTATCCCAGGTCAAAGCCACAGGTCCTCTCCCAGAAAAACATGGAGACAAGCTGGCCATGCCTCACCCAATGCCAAATGCCAACCAGGGCAACCTGAAGGGAGTGGGTTGTGTCTGGGTAACTGGTAAGGTTGCCCCCCAGAGCTGTGCACCCTAAAAGAGGCATTTCCTCCTAGACTAACTGAGCCCTCCTCTCCCTGGGAGAGAACCGTGCAGGGATGCGGGATTGCTCCCTGGATGGCTCCAGAGGCACAGGTCTACCTGAGAGGCTCCCCTGTCCGGGGCAACCCTGCTCCCAGTCCCTGCAGGGCCTTCCCTCCCTTTGCCGGTCATTCTTCTATAGGACAAAGACGGGCAAGTCAGGGCAAACCCAGATTATTTCCTGTGGTCTCAGTGCCAAGACAACGTGACAACTACCTTCACCTGGGTCGAGGGGAGGGCGTAGGGGTGGGGAAGACTCTCCTAGCTCCTGTCTGGGCACACACACTCTGCCAAGAGATGTTCTTCCCAGGCTGAGCTAGCAGCAGGCTCCTGCAGCTCCCAAGCCCTGCTCTGGCTCCAGAGGGGTGCAGCCCAGGGTGCCAGAGCTGCCTGCTACACCCGCCGCCAGAGGTGTGGTAAGTCCTGAGATCTGCTTCAGAAGCCTTGACGGGGTACTCAGTGTGCTCCCTCGGGCAGCCCCACAGCTCGCTCCAGCGGGGCCATGGCCAGAATCCATGCTCACATTGGGTGAGGCAGCAAGATAAGCAGAAAAGAATAGGTATCTGGCAGCTTAGATTCGCCCCTCCTCTGCTGCCTCCCCACTGCGCCTGTCTTCCTCTTCCTCCCCCACCTGTCTCTTCACCCCACTCACTGCCTCTCCACTGTCCCTGAAGTTGCATCCACCATTTGACTCTGATGTTTTCTGGTGCCTCATGACTCATTCCATCTCTACCCATCTTCCAAGTTCTAGCTCAGATGCCTCCTCCTCCAGGAAGCTCCCCAGAAACAACCCTCCTCTTTCAAATTCCCACATGTCGGTGCCAAGGAGGTGACAATTATTCAGTTCCTCATATGACATAATCATCTGTTTTCATCCACACACACGTTACCTGTAAGCATGCATAGCTGATGAGCGAATGGGAAAATGAATGAAGGATGAATGAAATCACCTGATTTCAAATGATTGCAAGCACAAATGGTGTCAGCATTATAACTCAGGCCCCAGTTCCATTACAAAAACTGTGTGCGTATTCGACACACAGCTATAAGATCTACAACTCCTAAGCACCTGTAACTGATTCCAGGGTGTGCAGGTACAGGCAGATGCCACTGGGATAGGGGTCTATTTCACCGGTAGCTGTGTACAAAGTCAGCCAGTTAACAGAAGCCTATTTCTAATTGCCTGACATGCAATAGATAACACCTCCACCAGCTGAAACCCCAGATCCCACGCAAAGCCCTGCTTCTTGGCTTACACCTAAGCCTTTTGTTTTCTATTAGAGCGCCATGTATTTCATATGCTTTCACCAGGGGGAGAAGATGGACCCTTTGTTCTAAGAGGACAGCGTCACAGGTGTGCCTTTACTTGCTGAAGGGCAGCTTTGTAGAAGGCAACCCCCCTGTCTCAGGTTTGTGAATCTGGGTTCAGCAAAGGTAGAGAAGACAGGATGACTTTCTATCCCCCAGTATCAGCCAGAGGCATGCAGACCACAATGACGCCCCGCCCAGGCCAGCCCCTGCCCCCAAGGCTTGCACGCACACCAGCCCCCATAGCCCAGCAGGACCCCGGTGCACCCCACACAGCTGGTAGCTGTTACTAATATGTCAGCAGGGCTGGAACTCAGCGAATCCAGTCACAGACCAGGGCTCTTACGGCACTCCTGTGGGCCCCTGGCTCCCCCAGCCTCTCTGAGCCTGGGTGTTGAGCCCACCCATGGATACACAGGCAAAACACC
>PVKM010016702.1:0-26520 GCA_004027735.1 Carollia perspicillata
TTTTTTTTATTTTTCAACATACTACAGTGTTGCCATGCACTGGCTCTATGGAGTATTTCATTATTTACTATTGTGCAACTGTCTCCCTTAATGTTGCACAATACAAACTAGTGTGGGACAGGATGGGAAGACCCCTCTAGATACTCCATTTGCAAGTCTCAAAGAATCTTAATTTTCACTTGATTAAATGGAACTGCATTTTTCTCTTTTTCTTTTTGAAATGTAAATACAGGCGTGAGCTTGCCTGTGGAGATGTGGATAAATATAATACACTTGCTGCCCAAAGAATAAACTTTGTACAGCAATTAAAAATTAGTTTAAGTGTTGCTACCTTAAGTTTATATTCTAATTTATATTATAAGTAAATTATTGTAATACTTTTTATTTTATCTAAACACATCTCAACCAAAAGGCATAATCTTCTGGGACTCAACTGATTCAGTTGGTTCATGTCATTCTATTATGTTAATAAAACTGGTATTTGCTTATTCTACAGCTGCTGAATTGGGGTTTAGAAAGTCTATAATTAAAATCCCAAGGTTTGTGGTTTCTTACAGGTTTTCAAATAGAAAAGTTCTCTAATAATGAGAAATACAGTGGTCAATGTGTAACAGTTGGGCATTGTCAAATCAAATGCTCTAAGGCTGACAATTAGATTAGACTAAAAAGAAATCCTATTTCATATTTTAATTCAGATATAGTTATAGATATATACTTTCTGTGGAAAAAGTCCTTTAACCTGACATCATACTATAAAATATTTACCATGAACAAACTGTACTGTTAAAACTTTTGGTAAAGATTATCAGAGTACTTGGATTCTAGTTTTCACTTTACCACTTATTTGCTCTTCAGTCTTTACATCAGTGAACAGGGATGAAACTATCAGTATCAATGACCTCATGAAACTATAACAATTGAAAGAGTATCCAAAGGTAAGTAGCTATTAATTAAATGTCATAATCACAGAGCCAGAAACTTCATATTCGGTAATAAATAAAATGTGGCCAGTGTTCTGCATACACACCAATGATCCATGCACATGGAAATACTTTGTAATAATAATATCCCTTTTATGTTCTTCTTACTGAACATCCTTGAGAAGGGAGTAAAAATAAGTTTTTTTATTTGAACTTAACTAAGATAATGGGGAGTGTGTATATATATATATATATATATATATATATATATATATTTATTTATTTATTTATATGTATATATAAACTTAATGGGGTTTTCACTTATTCATTCACTTATCCCTTTATCCAACATCACCAGCATTGCTGCAAATAGATCTGTCCAGAACGTTTCCGGCCCGTGTAATACAAAAAATAGAAACATTTATTGAAGAAGATACAAGATACAAGAAACATTGTACATAGGAAAACGATGCTTCAGTCTCCTTCAAAGTAGGCACCTTGGGACATCACACAGTTCTCCCAATCATCTCCCATTATATTTTCCTGAGTCTCATCGATGGTCTGAAATATCTTCACTTTCAAAGATGATTTTAGTTTTTGGAAAAACCAAGAGGTGCCGGACACCAAATCTGGGCTGTGGGGGGACTGAGTCATCTGGGTGATTTGATGTTTCACCAAAAATCTCTGAATGAGACGTGACACAGGAGCTGCACATTGTTGTGATATGAACCTGCCAATCACCAGTTGCCCGTGGCTGTGGCTTTCTGAATCATTTGAATAGTTTCCAGGGAGGAATGTTGAAGCTTAATGCAAAATTTGATGCAGATTCACTGCTCTACTTGCTTAGTCACTTTGAATGCAATGGCTACACAGTACACGTGCTCACTCAGTGACAACTGCTGCCCACAGACTAGTACAGTGAATTTATCTTTCTTCATGCATGCCCATTCCAGTTCACTTTTCTCAGCTGCCATGTTACACTGAAGCCATGCAAACAGTTCTTGTTATATTAACAGTAGCTGGACTTTTCCTGGACAGACCTTATCATATATTACCAAAAAATATGGTTATACACTAATGTGTTATAATGGGATGGGAATTATAAAAAAATAATAAAACAGAGGAGTGAGACAGGAATTCCTGGACACAGTCGAGAAGGAATGTGGTTCTAATTTTGAACAAGAAGATGAGAAAAAGGAAATTTTTGAGGAAGAAATCAATGGTGAGGAAGCAAGTCATGTGGATATCTTGGAGAAGCGTTCCAAGAAGAGGAATCAGCAAGAGCAAAGGACTAAACGGTAGTTAGAGCACAGTTTATTTAAGGGACATTGAAAAGCCCTATGTGAGAAGAGCCTGAGCGTACGATAATAGTTAAGAGAGAAGATCATAGAAGTATTTAGGACCTGAGTCATATAAGGATTTTTGTTTTGCCCCAACTGAGATAAAAAGCCACTGGAAGACTGAGAGAAGAGAAAAATTCTGATTTAGCTTTAACAGGATCTGTTTGGGTGCCCTGATCACAATAAACTGCCATGAGAAATGTTGGAAAGTTTTCCAAAGAAAAAAAATGGGACAGGTGATGGTGGCAGGAGTAGAGCTGTAGCAGCAAATGTGGTGAGAAGTGGTCTTTTGACATACACCTACTCAAATTTACTTGCTGGAAGTGAGACATAGTATAAAAAGTGAAACGTGGATGATTTTAAAGTTTTATTTCTTGTTTTTGTTTTTGCCTGAAGAAGTGAAAAACATAGTTACAGTTATAAGATGGAGAAGTCTTTGGGAGTAAAAGGGTAAAATAATTAAAGTTCAATTTTAAATACATAAAGTTGGAAATACTATTAAAAGTGAAGATGACAAGTAGAAGTTGTCTGTGAATATAAAATTCATGAGAAAGTTCTGCACTGTAGACAAAAGGTCTGGGAATCATTGTCAACTGATAGTACAATACATAAAGCTATGAGAATGGATGAGCTCGTCTAAGGTATGTGTGTAGTTAGAGAAGAAATAAAAAAACCTTAGCATCGAGTTCTCAATTATGTGAGGTTTAAGAGATCAAACACATAATAAAATACCAAGGAGTCAGAGAAGAATAAAAAATAGGTGAAGAAAGTGTTTTTGAAAAGGAAGTGCTATTCAACTGAGTTAAATGCTCTTAATAGATAAGAACTGAGCATTTACTACTACATTTAGCAATGTGTAATAATGGGAGAACTTGTAATTGCCATTTAGTAAAAAATCTAAAGATTAATGAAATATTCACCTGTAAGAATGTAAATTTGCTACTGTGAAACAGCGAAATAGTACAGTGAGTTCTGATTTTAGGGAAATTTATCTTAGTCAGAAAAAAACTACAAGAAAGACTTCTTAGAGAAAGTGATGGTCATGACAAAGCTTAAGTAGTCAGAACTAAGTAGTCAAAAAGAGGGAAGAACTTCCCAAATCAAGGGAGTGGAGGTAGGGAACTAAAAGAAAGCCAGTATAGTTCCTGGAGAGAAATCAATGAGAGCCAGGGATAAAATGAGAGTAGGTATCATATCCAAGTTGCTGCAAGGACCAATGTCAAGGAACTTACAGTCTACGGCTTCTTTTAGGAGTTTTGTTGTTTCCCAACTTACGTTCAAGCCTTTAATCCCTTTGAGCTGACTTTTGTATATGATGTAAGGCAATTTCATTTCTTTCATGTGACTTTCCAGTTTCACAATAATGATTATTGAAGAGTCTGTATTTTCCCATTCTTGGATATTTTATTGAAAATTAATTGATCATAATTGCATAATCATAGGGTTTCTGCTCTGTTGCGTTCATCTAGTGTCTGTATTAATGCCAATACTATACTCCTTTGATTACTATAATTTTGTAATATATTTTGAAATAGGGAAGTGTGAGGTTTCTAGCTTTGTTTTTTTTTTTCCTCAAGACTACAGGCCATCAGGACTATGTGGTATCATACACGTTTTAGGATTTTTTGTTCTATTTCTTGGAAAAATGCCATAGGAATTTTCTCAAAAATTATAGTGAATATGTATAGCACTTTGAGTAATATGGACATTTTAACAATAGTAATCCTTCCAATCCATGAACACAGAATACATTTTCATTTCTGTATGTCCTTTTCAATTTTTTTAATTGAAATATCTTTTAATTGAAAAAATTAAAAATTTTAAATCAATATCTTACAGTTTTCATTGTATTAATATTGCACCTCCTTGGTTAAATTTATTTATAAGGATTTTATTCTTCTGGATATAATGGAAAATAGGACTGTTTTCTTAATTTCTCTTTCTGACATTTGTTGGTATAAAAAAAGGCAACTGATTTTTTATATTGATTTTGTGCTCTATAACTTTACAGAAATCATTTATTATTTCTAACAGTTTCTTGGTGAAATCTTTAGAGTTTGCTAAGTGTAATATCTTACACAGTGCCTTGAAGGTTTTGCTACAGGTTTTTTTGTTGTTGTTGTTTTGTTTTTAATTCTAAGAACAATGTGAAGCAGTAAGGGGCTTTAAAGGGGAATAGATATATAAGTAAAGAGATGGTGGGGTATTATCACATTCTACTTTGAAGGAGATTGCTGAATGTTCCTGAAGAGATTACTATGGATGACAAAGAGATAAGTTGAATTTACTGGAAAATTGCAGTAGACCAGGAAGAAATACTGGTAGGTTGGCCTAGATGACTGGTGGTAATGTCAGGAAGAAATAGACAGATTCAAGAGAATAGGAAATTCTTCCAAACAGTAAAAACACACCAGAAAAAAGAACCATAAATTAAATAATTGCCTCTAAATATGTATAAAAGATTTAAAATATTTTATTATTCTTCATATTCATTATCACCAAAACTGCAGCCCCAAACTCAGAAAACTAGAATGGCAGTTCTAATCTCGTCAATATGTTAGCTCACAAAAACAGTATGTCTACATTGTGCTGTGGAACAGAAGCAAAAGCGAAAGACACATTGTAAATTGTATTACAGGAAAAATATTAGATACATTGTCTTTCTGTAAATCGTTCTTACTTATATTATTGATATTCTTATTGAAAAGTTTCACATATTTATATAATTCAGGGAGAAGAAAACTATGTTTTTTTAAAGCTCTTTTTGAGAATAGCATGCTAAAAGTAATAAAAACCTGCAAATCTTAATTATATATTTTTGCTGGTTTTATTTTAAACACAAGAAATTAAAAATTACTTAGGCATTTGATTCTTGTCTATAATTCACAATGACATTATTTTAGTGACATCAAAGCAATAATAATTGTATATGGAATAAGCTTCAAATGGTTCATTAATTTAACTACTTTTGTGTTTTGCTATTTTGGCCAAATAAAATGCACATATTGGTAGGATAGGATTCAAAATTGTTTCCTGGTAATCTGTTTTTTGCTAAGATAGGGTAATCATCTAATGGGCATTAGGTTCTTTTAGTAAACACTTGGTCTAGATACAAGTCAGGAATACTATTTAACTTGAACAATTAACAAATAATTCAAGAAGAGTCATCTTCCACTTTAGCTAGGAGTAATCTTGGGAAATACTATTTATCAGATCTCATAGAGTTTAGGAATCACGATAATATATATTCACAATGGCAGGTGCAACTAGTTACTGATAGCACATTAAAATAGAAACTCGAAAAGAGGGTGCTAATGTTTGCATACATCAGCATACAACTTCCCCCAGATGTACAGATAGATGTTTTTATTTAATCTAATGTTTGACTCACTGAAAAGTTTAAATTTGCTCATCTGAAAATAAAAAAGTTACTCTTCATGATTGAAATATTTCTTCTTTATAAAACTTGGGGATACATTTAGATTTAGGTGAAATATAGTTATGAAACCATGGATATTTATATTATATATTAAATATAGCAATATAGATAGATAGATAGATGATAGATTTTAAAACTCCTTATGATCCTTTTGGGAAATGTTAATAAATACCTTGAGATTTTTCAACCTCAAACATTATTTAATATATCTGGCATGATCATTTCAGCATAAATTAATTACATATAATAATAGAAAAATAGTGTTTAGTAGGTATTTCTTCTACAGCTATTTCAATCACTATAATTCACTTCACCTCTCTCTTTGTAAAAAAAAAAAAAGTAAAGCAGACAAGTTGGTAGAACCTAAGTTTTAAAAAGTCCTAATTATTTTCCTTAAAATAAAAGAAGTAAAGGCATATACTTACAGCCTTGTAAGAAATACTGGGAAAAAAAAAAAACCCACAGCACTTCTTATAAACTGCAATTGTTCTTTTCTAAAATCTAGCCACTCAACAGTGAAAAGTTAAAAGCTTTTCTCCTCTAAAATTAGGAATGAGACAAAGATACTTACTCTTGCCACTTTTATTCAAAATGTTAGTGAATGTCCTAGCAAGAGCAGTTAGGAAAGGAAAGGAAATAAAAGACATCCAAACTGGAATGCAAGAAGTAAAACTGCAACTATTTGTGGATGACAAGATTTTATGTATAGAAAACCCTAAAACTCCATAAAAAACTGTTAGAACTAATAAGCAATTTAGTAAATTTGCAAGATACAAAAATCAATTTATAAAAATCATCTCTTTGTCTTCCTATACACAAACAACAAACTACTGAAAGAGAAAGTAAGAAAGCAACCCCATTTATAATTGTATAGAAAAGAATGAACTAAGTGGTAATGAATTTAACCAAACAGGTTAAAGACCTGTGCACTAAAAACTAGAAGACACTGATGAAAACAAATAATGAAGAAGACACAAATAAATGGAAAGATATTCTATGTTTGTGGATTGGAAGAATTAATATTGTTAAAATGTCTGCATTACCCAAAGCAATTACAGAGTTGATACAATGCCTATAAAAATCGCACTGACCGTAAAAAAAATAGAACAAGCAATCCTAAAATTTATATAAAACCACAAAAGACCTCAAATAGCCAAATCAGATTTAAGAAAGAGGAACAAAGCTGGAGGCATCAGACTCCCTAATTTCAAAGTATATTTGAAATGTATAGTAACCAAAGAGTATGGTATTGGAATAAAAACAGACAACTAAATCAGTGTAACAAAATGAGTACCCCAGAAGTAAACCCATGCATATACACAATTAATTTATAACAAAGAGAAGGATATACAATGGGGGATGTCTCTTCAATAAATGATGTTAATAAAACTGAACAACCACATGTGAAAGAATGAAACTAGACAATTATCTGATTATCTTATACCATAATAAAAAATTCATTCAAAGTGTATTAAAGATTTTAATTTAAGAGCTGAAATTAATTTAAAAAATAGAAGAAAATGTAGGCAATGAGTTCATTAACATTAGTCTTGACAAAGATTTTTGAATCTGGCTTTAATAGCAAGGCAACAAAAACAAAAATAAACAAACAAGACTACATCGAAATATAAAGCTTAGCACAGCAAAGGAGATCATCAACAAAATGAGAAAGTAACCTATCATATGATCCAGCAATTCTACTTTTGGGTATTTTTTTAAAAAATATGCAAACATGAATTATAAAAGATATATGTACTCCCATGTTTATTGCAACATTATTTACAATAACCAAGATACAGAAACCACCTAAGTGTTCCCTGATGGATGAAAGAAGAGGTGACTATATACACAATAGAAGGCTACCTAGCTATGAAAAAAATTAGAGCATTGCCATTTGCAACAGCACGGATGGGTCTTGAGGGTATTATGCCAAGTGACATAAGTCAGACAGAGAAATAAGACAGAGAAAAACAAATATAGTATGATTTTAGTTATATAATGAATCTAAAAAAACAAGACAAATAAAACCAAACAAAAACCAAGCTCATAGATACGGAGAATAGATCATAAAAGGGTAAGGGTATGGGTGAAATGGCTAGAGGGGAACAAAAGATATAAAATTCCATTTATGAAATAAATAAAGTCATAAGAATGAAATTTAATGTATATATTTAATATAGTCACCATGTATATAGTTAATAGCATGCTGTATATATTAAAGCCAATAAAAGAATAAATCTAAAAAATAAATTAAAAATCTAAGAACTAAAAATGCATTTAATGACACATTAATTCATTCACATTTAATTATTTATTGATTATATCAAAAATATTAAAATTTATATGACACTAGACAAAAAGAGTAATTTTTATATTTTGAAATCAAATCTATTATTAAACAGATATGTCTCAATGATTTAAAATAAATTATACATAGCAGCAAAAATGAATGTTTTGAACCTATTTTTAAAAGACTATATATGATATTTATAAAAACATACCCCTAGTAAGTAAGCATTTTGCCTTAGATTATCACATTTATTTTTGACTTTGTAGTAACTTGATAGAATGAAAGTTTGCATTATTAATTTACAACTTTGAATTGTACCTATTTACATACTAAAACAAGTTTTGAAGGAATAGTTAGGCTGGTTTTGTGGTTGGCAAGTGTTCTGTAGCCTTTGAGGAAACTGTTTTCTTAAAGTAGATTAGAGTATGGATTGTAAGGTCTAAGATATTAACCATATCAGTTCTAAAACTGGTAGAGAAATTAACATACAGAAGTATGTTTTATGTTAGTTTGGTTTAAAGAAATTAGAATTTGTTTTTTTAGAAAATCATTAAACTGTCTCAGCCTCATCAGTAGTTTGCAAATGTAAATAACAGATCTGAAATTAACTTTAACATATAATTGAAGGAGACAAAAATATTACAGAAAAAAAGTGGCTGGGAAGTGAATAATACAACAATAAAATTATTAAAATACTTATAAAATGCAAGTTGCATTCATTGTGGGGAGCACCATGTCAGTGTGTGCTCTTACTTTGAAAGATAATAAAATTATTTTAATTTATCAAAGCATTGCATTTATAGTCACAGATAATAAGCACTGGAAATATAAAATTTATATGATTGTCTAAATATGAAAAATATATATTAGCTACCTCATAAGACAATCTATTATTGGTAATTCAAAACAAAGTCATGTCAGAAAAATAAGAATTAAAAAATTTGAATTAGCAAATTCTGTGACATGTGACACTGAAGTTAGCTTTCAAAACAATTTTTTTTTTTCATTATTGAGAGTCATATGCAAAGAACAGATGTGGTCTATTATGTAAGTGAAAATGTTTAATTGTTGCTCTTGTGAACACCTTTAGCTAACTCAGCTACTTTTTCCTTCAAAATATGTCTGATATGAATAATACTTTGAGGTGTTAATGAGTAGCCAAATACAATTAATATCAGGGTCAAAAAACTTAAAGCAAGGAAATTAATTACACATTCTAATTGAAATCTAGTTGAAGTTAGTAGCATTTTATTTTCTAAGGGACTTTATAAACCATTCTTTTTGGTATCTATGATATAGTATTCTATTTCTACTCACTTTATTTTATAGAATGTTTTGCTCTTCCAATAAATAATCTGTATGCCTTATTTGCAAGCATTGTCCAAATGAAAGCTGTAATAGCATTTGACCCAATAGCTTCAATAATAGATCACATATAATGTACCCTTTCTGACAGTGTGGAGATCAGATAACTCACATTTTTGACACTGATTCCAATGGTCTGCTCGAGCGACCATTAGTTCAATCTGTACTGACTATACTGCAGGTTTGTTATTTGAGAGACTTTAGTTTTTGCTGTGCTATGATATTTATGTTATCATTACCAATTGCACTCTTTTCTTCTTCTTTTTTGCTTTCTCCCCTTTCTTTCTTCCCACAAATATGAGGAATCGTCCAGTGTCAGTATAGCAGTTTTCCACCAGATTCTCTAGTTACTTTTTTTTCAAATTACCAAAAGAATTTACATCCATATTTAAGAGTTTCAAGTTCCTAAGTTCCTACAACATTAGCTGGTTCCATTTGATTAACTGTTTGTTTGTTTTCCTTAGAAAGGAATTTGTTCCTATTACCTTATTACAAAGTATTTGGAACCAACTCCCTTCTGGCTCTCTGTAGTGTGTCTGCAGTTCTCCAGATCTGATTAATTCTTCACATCTGATATTAGTATATACATTCAGTTTCAAATTATATTCTCTATACTCAGAGCTCAACTCTGTACTCACCTGGTCTAGGAGCTTTTCCCTTGAATAGTTCAAAGAGGCATCAGTAATTCTTGTCCAGGGTGAGAGTTCTCCTCCCGCTCTCTACAAATTGACAGGCACTTTTATGTTTCTATTGGTATGTTTCTCTCAAATAGCCACCTCCTGGGATACCTGGTATCGTTAATAGGATTTAATTGGATCATGCTCGGAGCTTTGTCCAGTCCTCCTATAGGAATTAATAGAGTCCTAAGTAGAGATTGAAATTCTTCAAACCACTTGACTTGAGCATCTAAGAAGTATAGACATCGTCTTCTGTTTCGGTATAAACAGATACAGTTTCAGCCAATAGCTTCTCTGCTTATAGTTTTGAAATCTTTCCATATAATTGGTAAGTGCATTAGTGCAAAGTCACTTGTTCCTGTCTTAGATACTTTATTTTCCCCAGGAGAAAAAAATATAGAGTGACTCCATTATTTTGTTGCCAAATAACAAATTGTCTCACATATGGAAAATTCCCTATCTATACCACTGCCACTTTATATTATTTTAGCTGAAATTTAAAATATCAAATGTAGTTGTTACTCCCCCCATTTACATGGTATGTTTTACTATTTCACTCAAGAAATAAAATGGGAACTAAAATACATATGATTTAGTTTTCTCAAAAAGTCATCCTTTTCTGTGGCTCTCAGAAAAAACCCTGGAAATTACTATTTTGTGTCACTTGAGTTATAAAGACCCATGTAGTGAATTTCTAAATTCAAAACACTTATTTTTACAAATTATTACTTCCTTAGAAATACTTGATGGATACAAGATATATGTTTTTCCTGTAAGTTGACTACCTATTACATATTAAGTACTGATACAGCAGCTTGGGAATAGAAAGGGCTTTGTCTAGCAGAATCTAACGATCTCTCATTTCCTATTACTGGATTATAGAATACAAGAGCACACACTGCCATACTGATATTTTCATTAATTTAAAAATAAGCATATTATTATTTTATTTTCTTTATTAGTGGATTTGATCATTGATCACAACTAGCACTGTGATGGTGTCCTCTAGTGGTTCTTATGCCAGGTTATAGGCATTTGCCTGTAGAAGTATTCTTTTTTCTTCTAGTGGGTGAATTTCACCTAATAAAGCATGCTGTAGATGTTATGCATACATATCTTTCTACATGTAGTAATCTTTCCTGAGACCTTGTGCTGAAAGCCACTGTAAAGAAATACTCTCAATAGGTCACTGCATATAATGATCTGATTGGATCTGCCTATCCATTCTGAAAAGCACATAATGAACTTTTAAGAAATAGATAATAAAAAGTTAAATTGGCATTTTTAAATTAGTTCTCAGTAACATAAATTTTAAATTTTGTTTTTATTGCATTTGTATTGGTAGTAGGTAGAATAATAATTATTTAGAGCAGAAATACACCCTAAGAAATCATGAAAAATAGTTTTGCAAAACAGATACTTCGAAATGATATTAGTTCCTCTCACTAGCAATGCTGGCATGTCTAAACGTTTTTTCTGTAATATATCTTTTCCACATTAAAAAATGCTCAACTACGAATAAAATTCTAGTGTTTCAGGTGGCAATTCTGTGACACTCTCTGATCCAGACATAAAAGCCATCTATAGAACATAGATAAAAATTTCCAACGGAGAATTTTTGGCGTAGTTCTTGAGTTGAGTTTCTGTCTAGCACCATTGTTCCACAATTTGTTTTCTTTAAAAGATTTTTTTTTTTTTGCCTGAGATTTTTCTCCTCTGACTGCTTGTTATGTATGTACCTCATTGGTTTAGTTCTTTCTGCTATATGATTGGATTTTTCTTTTTCTGAGTCTACCAATTTCTACAAAGTTAGTGCTTGAGCAGCTCGCATTGCTCTCTGGGTGGTTTATGTAAATAACAATAATAAAAAAAACAAAAAGCTGAAGTTTCCTCCCTGTTCCCAGTGGTATCCCACGGACCTCTTTTCAGCTTGAAAGGGTTTTATCTATGGCTGATTTTTTCCCTTCCCACTGGCATTTTTCAGCCCACTGTGCTTCTTCATCTGATTCCTTGACTCTTTCTTGACTTAAGAATTAATTATTGAAATGTATCAGATGCACTCTGAAAATGTCAGTGTGTGTGGTTGGATTTACTAAGAAGCACAGCTTTTGAGCCAACTTGATATTGGAACTGAATTTCAAGTAGTGCCTTTCTCCACACATCCTTTTCACAGGCAATACAAAAACATAATGCAGATGATCTATACCATCCCTGAAAAGGTCTGTGCTGTAGAAGGCCATTTGTCTCTATCACTTTAAAGCAGAATGTTTACCTTTGCATTTTAGTGCCTTTTTCTCATTGAAACTTTAACAAACACTTTGTATAGAACTGCGAGAAGCTTGCAGAAGCTGTCCATCTATCCTCCTGCTCCCAAACCAGCCTGTGGCTAATTTAATCTGTCCAATTCAGATGGTTATTGATCCTGGTATAAAAGGAATTCATAGCCTCCCTTGTATTTGGTGAAATATTCTACAAGCCTTATTCTCCAAAACTCAGACAGAAGAATTACACTGAACAGCACAAGGCAGGTTGAGAGTGGGAATATTTTAAACACAATGATTCAAATTATCTAAAAAGAAATTCAAAAGCATCTATTAAAACATTCCAGGTGTAGGTTTAAGAAGGAAAGAAATGCTTTAATTCATAAGACATACTTTAAAAGAATATTAATAAAACAATATTTTAAATAGCTTAAACTATATACCTATGTATTAACTCATAAAATAATAGTAGACAACTACTTATACCAAGATCTGTCTCGGGTGTTTCTATTTTTTTGATGTATACAACCAATGAAAGAAACAAAATTCTTATCATCATAAAATACACATCCAATGTGGAAAGACAAACAGCAACATAGGAAAATAAGGAAATAATAGAGTTGTATAGGAAGGTAATGAGGATTACAGAGAAAACACAAAGAATGGGGTGGAAACATGCTTGGAAATGGGCTGATTGCTATTTTTAAAAATATATATTTTATTATGCTATTACAGTCATCCTGATTTCCCCCCTTTGCCTGCCTCCAACCAGCACCCCCACTCCGTCAGGCAATCCCTCCCTCTGTTGTTCATGGCTATGAGTCACACATATAAGTTCCTTGACTATTCCACCCCCTATACTGTACTTTACATCCCCATGGTTATTCTGTAACTACATATATGTACTTCTTAATCCCCTCAGCTCTTCATCAGATCCCCATACACCCCCCTCCCATCTGGCAACCATCAAAATCTTCTCTGTGTCCATGATTCTCTGTTTTTTTGCTTGCTTAGTTATTTTTTTGATTTGATTGTTGATAGATATTATATGTTTTGACATTTTATTGTTCATAGTTTTGAGCTTCTTTTTCTTAAATGAGTCCCTTTAACATTTCATGTAATAATGGTTTGGTGATGATGAACTCCTTCAGCTTTTTCTCATCTGGGAAATTAATTCTTTATCTTCCCTTTGATTATAAATGATAGCTTTGCTGGATAGAGCAATGTTGGCTATAGGACCTGCTTTTTATGACTTTGAATATTCCTTGCCAATCCCTTCTAGCCTGCAAAGTTTCTTTCAAGAAATCAGATGACAGTTTTGCGGGGACTTCCCTATAGGTAATTAAAGGCTTTACCTTTGCTGTTTCTTCAGATCCTCTCTTTACCTTTAGCGTTTTAATTATGATGTGTCTTAGAGTGGGTTTCTTTGAATCCATCTTGTTTGGAACTCTTTGTGCTTCCTGAACTTTCATGTCTATTTCCTTTACCAAATTAGGGAAGTTTTCTTTCATTATTTTCTCAAATAGATTTCCAATTTCTTGCTCTTTCTCTTCTCCTTCTGGCACCCCTGTGATGTGAATGAATGTTGGACTTCTTGAAGTTGTCCAAGAGGCTGCTTATACTACCCTATCATTTTTTTTTATTCTTTTTCTTTTCTTTTTTTTTTTTTTTTGCTTTTATTGGTTGTTTTTTTTCCTTATGTTCCGAATCATTTATTTGATGTGTGGCTTCATCCACTTTATTGTTGTTTTCCTGTGAATTGTTCTTTATATTAATTAGTGTGCAGCCTTCGTTTCTGACTAGATCTTTTGTATGTTGTTGAGGCCCTCACTTCCTTGAGCATCCTTAATACCAGCGTTTTGAACTCTGCATCTGGTAGATTGCTTATCTGCATTTCATTTGGCTCTTTTTCTGGAATTTTGATATTTTCTTTATTTGGGCTATGTTTCTTTGTGTCTCTTCATTTTGCAGCCTCTTTGTGTTTATTTCTAAGTATTAGGTAGAGCTGCTTTGACTCCCTGCCTTGGCAGGGTGCCTAATATAGTAGGTGTCCTATAGAGTCCAGTGGCACACCCTCCCCTATCACCCAAGATGGGTACTCAAGGTGCACCCTTTTGTTGGCAGAGTTGAGCCTTGGTTGCTGTTGACAGATCAGTGGGAGCGATTTACCCAGGCCAGTCAGGATTGGCCTGAAAGGATTGGATTGAAAGGATTGGTTGTGATCACTTACCACCAACCTCTAACCTCCATGGAGGATCAGCTGTGCAGGCACAGGGTGGTGGTGCTGCCCCATGGTCTATAGCTGGCCACTGGGTACAGTGGCCCTGGGGTTTCCCAGATAGTGCCAGCCAAGGTCAGCCCCCACCTGTGTATTGCTGGGGCCACCCTGCCTGAGCTATAAAGCTATCTGAGATGGCTACTACTTATACTGGACTGGTGATTCCCAGGTGAAGCCAAGTAGGCAAGTAGGCTGCCCACTGCTAGTGCCAGGCCTGGGGATCACTGAACCAGCTGTTGCTTCTTAGAGAGGGTTTAGGAAGTTGTGAAGCATGAGCCAAGACCAGCCATACATATTAAAAAGCAGCTTGGGTGGGCCCATAAGTTGAGTGTGGTACAGTCTCTGGGTATCTCCAAGGTGGTCAAACAGTATTAGCCTGGTTGATGGAGTCTCAGATATGGCTCTAGTTTACGGGCTCTGTCTGGATATATGTGATATTTTTAATTCTGTAGTTGTCAGACTTCCATTCAACTAGATTTATGATGGTTCAGAGTGATGGTTACTCTATATTTTAGTTGTGATTTTGATGTCATTGGGTGAAGAGGCAAGCCATGTCTGCCTACACTGCCATCCTGACTGGAAGTCCTGATTGCTATTTTAAATGAAGTAGTCAAGGTCAGGCTTTATGGAGGTGACATTTGGACAAACTGAAGGTGAGAAGGGACCAAGCCATGAGGCTATTGGGGAAAAGCACTATGAATAAAGAATGAGAAGAGTGCTAGAACCTGGAGGCAAGAGCATACTTGCATGGTTAAGAAAGAACAAGAGATGCAGTATGGGTGGGGCAGTTGGAGGCTGTTCAAGGGCCTATCCTCACCATCTTTCTTCCTGTGACTCAGGGGTGACGGGCCCCACAATTTCCAATCTCTCTCCTTTAAAAAATGATTTAAAATATTTATGTGTTTATTTTAAGAGAAAGAGGGGAAAGGAAGGAAAAACAGAGAGAGGGAAAAACAGATAGAAACACCAATGTGCAAGAGATACATTGATCAGTTGCCTCTCGCGTGCCCCCAACCGGGGACATGGCCTGCAACCTAGGCATGTGCCGTGACTGGGAATTGGCCCAAGAGTCTTTTGGTTCTCAGGTTGCTGTTCAGCCCACTGAGCCACATCATCCAGGGTCCAATCTCTCTTCTGCTCATGGATCTTTCTTCTTGTGGATATGTCTCATCTTCCCACATCACTCCCATCATATTTCTTCCCAAAAATTTTAAGTCAAAATTTTACCTCCTGGGGCCTAGAATTTTAAAATCTGGAATCCAGGAAATTCTTGTTTTCCTCCAAGTTTTGAACATGTATTTTGCCTGTGTCTACCAACTCCCTGATTTAAGAGAGTGGTGTGGAGTATGCAGAGGAGACCTCAGTGGATGCAGAAATACAGAAGTGAAATGCAGTAAGATTTCAAAAACCATGCCACCATATCACAGTGACTAGCAGAAGTTCTACTAACAGCATCCCTGTATTTATCTGGCCCTAAAATGGTTATCAAGTACTTTCACTTACATTTTTTAAAAATTGTCTTTTATTTAACTTTGTAAGCTAGTAGCTTTATAGATAAGAAATACATAACTAAAAGACACTGAGTAATTTCTTTTAGAGTTATCTATGAGCAGATAAAAAGCATATTACTAAAATCCACCTCTTCATACTTCATAACAGATAATCTTATAGCACTTCCTTAAATGTTTGTATATTAATAGAAATAAATTGTCCCCCTTCCATTTCAGAGTAGAGGGTAAGACACTTGTAGTAAATGATGAGAGCATGATAGAGTGCTAGAGAAAGTGAAGGCTCCATCAATAAGGGGGATAGAATCAACCCAAAAACCTTCACTCTTCTGTGATATTATAGTGCCTTATAACTGAAGAAAGGGTGTTATATATTTATGTTAGCAGCAGTGCAATAAAAAACATAAGTCAATAGCTATAGGTGTAATATGCAGACTGTTTCATTGCTTGAAATAAAACAAAAACTTTGTATATTTATGAAAACTTAGGACATCTTAGTTTCACAAAAATGTATTCATTGTCGGGATGACCATTAAAATGACTATCATTATCTTTACCATGTTTGTTTGTTTGTTTGTTTGTTTTTAAAGATATTTTATTTATTTATTTTTAGAGAGAGGGGAAGGGAGGGAGAAAGAGTGGGAAAGAAACATCAATGTGTGGTTGCCTCTCATGTGTCCCCTACTGGGGACCTGGCCTGCAACCCAGGCATGTGCCCTGACTGGGAATCGAACCGTGATACTTTGATTCACAGGTCTGTGCTCAATCCACTGAGCTACGCCAGCCAGGGCTTGTTTGGTTTTATATATTACATAGTATGTGGAAAATGTTCTAATAGATTATGTGTTATACAATGACGTTCTATGAGGAGGTCAAGTGTGGCCGAATATAAGGAGGGTTAGGAATTTATATATATATATAAATTTGGTATAAATAAGTTTCCTCAGTAAGTTGTAACAGCATTTGAATCAAAAGACTATAGTTAAATTTTAACATTTTATTATAATGGAAAATATCTTCTCAATGCATTTTTTAATGTATGTGCATGAAATTGTTTTATAAATTGAGAACTTTTTTTTCTGTTGAAGCATAATTCCATTAGTGGAGAAGAAGATTATTTTTGTAGATTTTTTTGTATAAAACTCTTCATGAACATTTCTCTTTTTATACATCAAAGCTCTTTGCTTGTTATACTGCTCTTAATAGGTCTCAATATAGTTAACTTTTAAAATAAAAGCACTGGAAAGTTCATTTATAATCTTCTTTTAATCAACTTTATCTCATGTCTAGAGAGCTATCAAAAATATAAGCACACAGCCTTGCTATAAAAAATACTGAAGCAGGCAAAATAGCCTAAATTGTCCTTGTCTCTCCTTTCTGGTCAATTTATTTCTCTGCCCTGGTTTCTGACGGGTATCTGTGTTTGTGCAGGAACTCAGACTGCATCTACTCCAGCTGAATGCTCACTTCTCTGAGTCTAATAATATCAGGGCTCTCGATGTAAATGGGATGAAGAAAACCGAGAAAGGGATTGGCTTAGTCATACTGCTTATGACTCAGTTTCACTTGATCCAAAAAGCTTTCCCTGCCTGGTTTATCACCCTGTCCACAGTTGTGCTCCTTCCCATCGCATTGAGGGGGCTTTTCCATATGTGCTGTTATGGTGCCCTGTTCTTCCTCTCTCACACCACTTACCAAACTTGATTGTCTTAATTTATATGTCCCTTTAGCTTCACAAACTATAAAAAAGTTTACTAGTCCCTAATATATTGCCTGATAGTCCATTTATATTCGTGGAGTGTCTTCCAAATAAGTGGATTATGAAACTATTCAAGCTACTCACACAGATGAAGACAGCCTATGAGGTGCTGTGAATATGAGACTAATAATAATGATAATGAAAATGGTAATAGCTAACTTAGTGAGCATTTACTAAGTGCAGATGCTTTTCTAAGAGCTTTCATCCATTATCTGATTTCATCTTTATGACAACCCTGAAAGAAAATTGTTGTGGGACTCTTTATGAAAATAATTTGCATGATCATTATTCTTCTGATGTCTCCACTTTTCTGGTATAACCTATTTTTCTACGTATCTCCATATTATTAAATGCTCTAATGAGTTACAGATCAAGTTTGTTATAAACTGCCAATCTAAAAAGAAAGTATTACTTGTTCTAAAATAGATACAATTTAGCATATATCTGTATCTTAGAATATTGTGTGGAAAATTACATAGAAAAAAATGCCGGCAGGGGTGTCCATGCAGCAAGTGGAAGAATAGGCATGTTTTATGTGTTTATATTGTGTTGATACAGGGAAATGACTTAAGCCCAGTAGGCCTTAGCACAGGATCCCCCTTCCCCCAGTTCAAACGGCAAGGCCAGAGCACAGGGTCCCCCTCCCCTAGTCTAAATGGCAAGGCCAGAGCACAGGGTCCCCCTCCCCTAGTGTAAACAGCAAGGCCAGCCAGTGAGCCAGACAGGAGATAAGGTGCTAGGCCTACTCCAGTCAAAACATAGAGTGCTGACTAACCAAATGAAGAAATCTGAATTAACCCCTGCGTTCCCCTGCATTCTGCTTCTGTATCTCGCTTCTGTCACGTAGCCATGTAGAGATAAAGTATATAAGCCCTGTAACCCCTTTGTTCAGGGCCCAGAATTTGGAGTTGGACTCCTCTGGGACCACGCGTGAATAAAGGATCGTGCTCTTAACCCCTCTGGTGTCTGGTCATTTTGATTTCCTGTAACAGTGTAAGTAGGTACAGGGGAGAAAATATATGCAATACAAAACCACAATCACTCACCCCAGAATAGTTTCATGTGCACATAATCAGGAATCCACTAGGGACTGAAATAAAGTAAATGCATCATGATTCTACCAATTTTTCCCCCAATTTCAAGTGCTGCTATTTACTTCTACTTAAATCATTTTTATATCTTTAATTAGAAGGAGTGGAAATGCATTCCATATTAGTTTTTTTATTGTTGCTATTGTTTTATATTTTCTTTATGGTGTTAATTCTTTTGTTTGTTTTAAGAGTATAGAATGTTTTGTTTTCCATTACTAATAATCAGGAGTAAAGTGCAATATTGCTCCTTTAAGTCAATATTTTTTTCCATGCACTGCTGTTGTCATTCTCCATTAGACATGAGATTTTTTAAAGCTGTACTGTGAGAAATTTGTTGAACTGTCTTAAGACACTTTTTATATTCCTCTTCCATTGAATAGCAATTTCAGGCTTCATCATACATTTTCATTTTGCAGAAAATGTCTAGTAATTTTTGCACCAACTCCATATCCTTCGGGATTTGTTTTCTCTTGAATGAGGTTAACATTGTCTGAAATGTGAATGGTGTTTTCTCTGCTACTTAATTTTCTGAGGTTATCCCCAGCCTTTCTAAAATTTCCTATGGAGCCTTCTGTTTTTAATCCTGCATTTGTAAACTTGGAAGCAAAGATGAATTGTTACTGCTCACAGGACTGAACACACGTTCACTTTTCCTGTTGATTTCTTACAATAATTGAAGTATTCTGTGATTCACTGAAGAATACTTTGAGTTACAGTATCAGGCATTATGGCAAATATGCTTAATATTATTTTTACAATCTTGAAATGTATTTGTAATACATATGAAAAAAAGGATGAGAAAGCATTTCTATTTTTTACCAGCTATAAGAACTAGGTTTTTTAGATGGACAGTTTTACATTTTAATAAACCTATTATATTAAAACTATTTTAGGGTTTTTATTAACCTACTTAAGGTTGAAAACATGTCAAATGCCATGATGCAAGAATACTAGAATTCCAGACATCTGATGTTGTTCCGACACTGAGAAAACAAATGTGGAGGGTCATTTTATCAACTAAATACATTAAACTGGATTCCTCCATCCTCCCCTTGTGCTTATTCATAGGAGCACAAATATAACTTCCAATGCGACATTATTTACCACATCTTACATTTTATTTTAAATATATTTCTTCTCTTTTTCTTCTTTTTATTTCTTTTCTTCTTTTCAACCACATCTTGTATTTTGAAAGCTTAGGATGAACTTAATTCATGAAAAGTAAATACTCATAACTTTATTTCTGAGAAGGCTCATTACAAAATTAGTTATTACTATATAATTTGGAATTCAGAGAAGAGTTCTATTTTAACTAAAATAAACACAATAGATTTGATTTTTTAAAGTAATTAATCAGCAGCCTTGAGAACAGGAATGAAAGAACGTAGGTTACAGTTGGCTGTGGCAAAGCCTGTGGAGTCAGTCAGCTGGGGACAAACTCCAAAGCTGAAACAAGAAGGGGGTCGTGGCAGTGGTCATGGACGGGCATCTCACCCTCACCCTCACCCTCACCCCTAACACTTACCTCTAACTCACAACTGAACCCTAGTGGAGGAGTCTAAAACTCATTGATAAATTATGTTTGAGGAGTAGAAGAACTGCACATGACTGATCAAAAGTGAACCAGTTGTAAATTGTACTTTGTTTTTCCAGTGGATAATATTTTTCAGTTGTTTTCAGGATTTTCAAAGTTAAATTCTTAAAGATATTTTTGTCATGGTTCAATGTCATCTTACAGTGTTAATATATCATTTAATAAAGTATATATTTAAATTAGTATATTTAATAAAATTCATTTATTGAAAAATGGTACTTTATTTCTGTTCTCACATTTCATGGGAGCTTTATTCAAAATGTTCCCACGTAAATCTTTGACATCGTATTCTTGCCACAACCAAAGTACTTGAGACATTTAACATGATTTTCCCACAGCACATTTTCACATCTATTTAAGTTGTTTGAGATATTCCATCACTTTTTTATTTGATACTGGCACTGGAAATTTTAGTGTAGGCCTAAAGTATGCATTTGCTGTTCATAATCTGCAAGGTAACCACTTGATAAGTTTCTTAAAGAATCTTTTAAAAACTTGACAGCTAACCCTTGCAATTATCAAAGGATATGCTCATGACTAACTCCATGTTAAATTCTGTCTGCTTTTATTATTGTATTTGTAAGGATTGTGTCCTGTGCCTTTTATAAGTATTTAGAACCAGCACTAAATGAGATCATTTGGTAAACACATAGAGTCTTTATAAGGACTAATATCCATAGTAACTTTTCTTAGAAATAATTTTTAGATGGAATTAATCAGTCAGGTTCCCAGAAAGAAACAGTCTTTCTTAAGATGGTTGAAGATAATTTAAGAAAGATTAACAAAGGAGTGGGCAGAGTGTTGGAAAACTATAATGAACAGGGTGCTACCCCATGGTCGGTAACAGTGAAGTTGTTACAAACCTTCCACCTAAAGATGCAGAGGTGATAATGATTTCCAAAAAAAGGGAGAACAGTTGTAGAGAGGTCCGTCTTCAAAGATGAGACCTATCCAGCTTTCTGTGAACCTACAGAAAATGAGATTTTGACCTTTCCTTTCTGTTCTTTCTTCCTTTGATCTGAAAGTGTTCTACTTTTCCTAACTTAAACAGAAGCCAGATTAAGAAAGTCCATTGTGTAAATCAGCCTAAGACAGAAAGAGAAGGACAAGGGGTGGAGTGTGAGGTGTAGATCTGGGCAAGCAGATGGAAGATATCCTTCAGAGGGTCTTCTGTAATCATTGTCATCTCCTTGTGTGTGTGAGTGCGGGTGTGATAACAAAGTAACTTAGGCTATTTCCAAATCCACTGATATATGGAATTTGCATTTTGGCTGCATTAAATAGTTAAGTTTTGAATTGTTATCCAGGAAGAGAGAGAGCAAAGCATATTTGGAGAGGAGAGAATCCATTCTTATGCCTCCTGTCTTGTAAGCCACTTTAAAGTATTTCTGTCCAACCGTCAGCACTAATAATTGCCCACCTATGGAAGAAAAAAGGTGTTTTTTTTTTAATACTGAAAATAAATTTTAAAAGTTTCATCATGGAAATGTAGAGTTGAGATAACGAAAATAATTTTCAGAAGAATTTAATCATTCAGTCACTGAATATGAAAAGTAATCAGGAGAATACTGGCTGAGTAAGGTGGACAAAGGAAAAGTATACTTAAAGTAGAGGCCTAAAAGCAAATCGGCCTGAAAAAAGTGAAAAGCAGGCTTTCCAGGATCGCATAAGTTGAATTTTTTCCTTACTAGGTAGGTACAAATAAAAGATGCAGCTGCAAATGTAGTTAGGTCTGCTTCCTATGATTGATGATGCTATTTTTTATATGACAGAATTTGTTTTAAAAAACAAACAATTAAAAAAAAACACCTGTGCTCACAGGGATATTGGGAACTGTGCTGTATAAGCAGATTTGTGGTTTGTATATGATATTCAAACAGATCAAGTACTTTAAAATGATACAGCATTATTAGAAAAATAGTAAGAGTTCTAGCTTTGATGAGGCAAGAAAGAGAGCTCATTATAAAGGCATGTTGGAGATGATCAAAGAAAAAAGGAGGAAGGGGAAGGAAATGTAAGACAATAATTATAAGAGCATGCTTTTGACAAGGAGAGTATAAAAGTAGAAGTAGGAAAAAAATGTTTGATTGCAATGATAAATAGGAAAAACCAGAACCTCTGAAATTCTATTATAAGTCTCGTGAGAGACAGTACATTTTTTCTTGAGCACAGAAACTAGAAACTAGAATAGAATAGGTGAGTACAAAATATGTGGTAAGGCCATAAAAATTATTGCAAATGTATATAGAGACATCAAATATGGATTGGTACTTTGTTAGTCGCTATCTCACATGAAACTCACTGAAACCTTGCTAGGTTAGTTGAATAGTTTTTTACTTATCTTCTATGACCTCTGTAGTAGACACTTAGACAGTCGTGAGAATAGGAATGATATAGGCCTGGTGCAGAGGGTCACCAGGGTGGACAGCTCCAGATGCCCAGCATCAGGCAAAGCTACAGCTCCTGCACCATCACTCCCTTCAGTATTAACCCCTGGGGATGATATCTAGTCCTCAGCTGTGTTTCAGCTCCAGGCTCAGAGAGCAGCAAAACCAGATGAAGGTACTAGTGACCCCCTGCCCTTGTGTCGACCAATCAATGGAGACCTGCCTGAGGAGACAAACCCAGAAAGCAGATAAATATTCTATTGAGATCCTCTCCTGACACCTCCAGATAAATGCCCTCAGGAACCCAGTATGCTCTCTTTATGGAGCACACCCATGCCTCACACCCTCTTCCCCAGGGGCATTTTTCTTGCCTCTCTTTTTCTCCTAAGGCTCCAAAGACCTTGCTTTACCTCTGTAACCCATTTCTTGAGCCCATTTCTTTTACAGCTCACTTCTTCTACCTGTATGACTTTTCAATTACTTTTCTCTTATACTTTGAGTCTTGATTCCGAATTCTTTTTTAGCCAAAACTCAAGTACCAAGGTTACTGAACAGAGGTCTAACACCTGGTGTCATTTTGCTGCCAACAGTATCCATTATCCATATAAACCAAGCAACTGTGGGTATGCACTTTGTTGGATTTGCCAGTCTTATTGCATTTGATCACTAGGTGATACAATTCAAGGTCCCTGTTGAAGTATTGGATTGGCCAAAATGTTTGTTTAGTTTTTTTCCATAAAATAAAAAATACACTTTGCATTTTCACTAATAATTGTATTAATCTGGATATTTTGCGTATGCCAGCTATCTCCCACTATTGGCTTCTAGTGGAGAGAGGCCAGGGGTGCCACTAAACATCATCCAATGCATAAGACAGCCCCACACCAAACAAGTATTTTGCCAAAATATCAATAGTACCAAGAAACTTCACAAACCACTTTTGACAAAGTCAGTCAGTCAGTCACAGCACCTTCTCCATGTGCTGCACAAGTCTTTGAGCTTCAGTTGCATTTTAACTGTCTTGAAATAAAAAAGCATATTATGCCAAAAATGTTGTGTATCTTCTTCCATCTTGAGTATTAAAATGGCTGCACAAAAATTCACTAATATTGATAAGTTTTTTTAAATGCACGGTGATATGACAACCGTGAAAATACAAAACACAATCTAACAAAATCATTTTGAATGAAGTTAAAGAAAACTAAGCACTACTAGAGCCATTGTACAGAACAAAAATCAAATGAACTTTCTGACCAACCCAGTATTTATGCCACTTGTTAAAGACAGTTAAGCAGAAATTATCCAATGTGGGAAGGCATAGCAGTAGATTTAGGGACCACTGCAATGGAGATTCTCAGTAGGGTAGAGAAACTGAACTCAACTCTAGTATCTAGGCAAGTGGAAATTTATAGCCAAAGAGCAAGGTGGGGGAAATTACCAGGAGACAATATCAGAGGTAAGAGGAGATTCAAGCTGAAGTGAGCTAACAGGATTCTTGACAAAGGCAGGCCAAAATGACCAGACATCACATGAGAGATGGTGGAAAAATGAATATACCAATTAAATTCTGATGGCAATTAGACATGGAGAATGAGGGATACTGACTAAACAGACTTAGCAGGATTCTTGCTAAAATTGAACAATGCAGAAAACAACACAGAAATCCAAAAAGTACAGACTGGCCAGAGTAAAGTGTTTTCAAGCAGAGAATCTTTGTCATCCAAACAAGTTTTGTGAGAATATAAAAACCAAACCAAAGCAACAACAAAACCTTTTTTCAATAAAATTAACATTATTATTGTTACCCAACTAAAGGGGTTTGTTTGCTTGTGTGCATCACAGCAAAATAAGACACAAACAGGAATTTACAGCAAAGAAGGTGAGGGTTTATTTTCAGGAGATGGCCTACGCCTAGAGACAGGTGAGCTGCACTAAAGACCTGGCTCCTTGATGGCTTCCCTGGCATGGGTTATGAAGTTACATTATCATCATGCATTAAAAAAAAGAAATTGAGAGTTTAACAGTTAAAAAAATATTATTGTAGAACATTAGCATTGTGTAAATAGTATGCAATTCTTAAAAAATCTTAGCTTATTAAAGGATGAAGTAGAAATACCCTTAAGAGGTAAAACAAATGGATTTAAATTAATAAAAAATTATGAAAAATCAAGAGTCATTCATTTTAGTTTCAGGGGATAGAAACCGAACTCTTAATAGCTTAACCATATGTTGAAACTTCTGAACCAATTCTCTGACATCAAATAGTTGTTCTATAACTTAATTCAACTCCAAAACTAACTACCTAGAGCTGACACAGACCCCACTATAGGGCTCAGTCCCACAAGACTGCCCCCACTTTAGATTCCAGTTGAAAGCCTTGGATACCCACAAGTTATTTATACTTCCACTTGATTGTCTATAAATTTAAGGGGCTTCCAAGACCCCTGTCAGTTTAGAAAATTTGCCAGAACAAGTCACAAAACTCAGGAAAGCACTATACTTATTACTGCAGTTTAATTATAAAGGTTACAATTCAAGAAGCACCAAATGGAAGAAACGAAAGATACAGTGGGTGTGGGGGCTGGAGAACAGAGCTCCCATGCCCTCTCCTGACGTACCGCCCTCCCAGTACATTAGTGTATTCACTAAGCCAGAAGCTGCCTGTGTAAGGTGTTATTGATACTTCATTACTTAGGCATGGTTTACTGAATCAGAGCCACTTGACTGAACTTCATCTCATGCTCTTCTATTCTCTCCAGAGGTTGTGGGGTGGGGCTGAAAGTTTCAACCCTCTAATCTCTTGGCCTGGAAATTATCTAAGGTCCATCAAAAGTTATATTGTTAGCTTAAACACAAGTATAGTTGAAAGGGGTTTATTATGAATGACAAAAAATGCATATCATGCAGGAAATTGCAAGGGTTTTTGAAGTTCTTGTACCAATAGCCTGGGATAAAAACAAATATGTGTATTTTTTATTATATCACAGTGTAAGTGAGTGGGAAATTCCCCTGCCTACCCTTCCTGAGTTTATTATGGCTGTGCAGTAGGCATTTAAATAGGCAGGAGCAGAGTAGGAGTGACAGGTCAGGTATGGAATGTCTCCAAGGGCATAAAGCTTTGGGTGCCTAGCAATGGGCAAAATTAGGAAAACAAGGAACTTGCCCCCAGAGTAACCTTTCCTCTCCTGGCATATTACTGGCCATGCGGTTTAGATGAACTTACCTTTCATGTAGCTGGTCATGTGGTTCTGAAGTTCCCCTGACTTTCCCTCCCATAGCACTGACCAGAGAATGACCTCTTATGACTCCCATACAAGCCCTCGCATGACCACTTCCTAAAGCATTGGATCCTCAGGACAATGAGGTTCTGACCTGCATCACATAATGTTAGGAACAAAGCCTCATGTCTATTTCCCACAAAGACAGTGTTTTGGTCAAACTACAGAAAACATCTAGGCCTCAGTTGTGTTTCAGCTCCAGGCACAGAAAAGCAGTAAGGCCAGGTAGGGCGATGCCATGGCTGACATCAAGACCAGCTGCAATGACTACTGTCTCTCTGCCATGGAAGAGGCCGCCATCTTGAAAGGACACACATGAAAAACTGATGAATA
>PVKM010016703.1:0-26561 GCA_004027735.1 Carollia perspicillata
AAAAAACAAGTGGTTAAAGAGATTCCAGATGATATCGTAAGTCCAGAACATTTATCGAAAGTTATAAAAAAGCCAAAATAATTAAGGCAGGGTAGTACTGGTATACGGATGCATAAGTAGGCGGACAGAACAGAACAGGGAGCTCTGAAACAGGCGCATGCACATGGCGCACACGCTGTATGACAGACACGGCACCACATGTCAGTGGGAAAGAATGGGCATTACAGCCAACAGTGCTGAGACAACTGGACAGCTGTATAGGAAAAATTACACAGCATATATAAAAAAATGAACTCAAGTGACTAAAAGACGGATAGGAAAACAAAACTGTAAAGTTTTAAAAATACCATCAAAATAGGGACATAGCTTCATTATCTTGGGGGTGTGGAAAGATTTCTTAAATTAGACCATTCCTCCTTTTTCTCTTTCCCCCAGCAAAAAGAAAACATAAAGGAAAAAATGAATACATTCTACTAATAGAAACTGAAGATTTCTGATGATAAAAAGGCAATATAAAGTGAAAAGATGAGATAGAAATATGAAGAAGATATTGGAACACATACATATGACCAAGGAATAGCATTAAATACACATATTTTAAAATAGAAAAAGTGGCAAAGACTTAAACAGATTCTTCACATAAGAGAAAACTTACTTGACTGGCCAATAAGTACATAAAAAGATGCCAAACTTATTAGTAACCGGGAAAATGCAAACTGGGATTACTATCCGGTATCACCCCACACTCTAACATCTTACAGAACTAAGACTTGGTGAAACGGGAAGTCTCGGGCAGCACTGGTATCCACTTTGGAAAACACTGGCATTACAGAGCAAGGTGTGCCCATGTGCACACCTTGTGACTCAGGAATTAAACTTGTACCTAACAGAATCTAGTGAAATGCTCACACATGACAGGCACTAACAGATGTATAAGCATGTTCAGGAAGCAATGTTCATAATAGCACCAAACCAGAAATAACTCCAATATCCATCAACAGTGGGATGGACAGATCAACTGTGAACAGTGTACAGCCATGAAAATGTACAAAATAAAGTCAACAGTCATTGGCAATTTCCCAGGTATGTTGAATGCAAGTGACAAGTCATCATAATACATACAGGGTTATTCCACTTATATAATTCAAAAACAGGCACACTTGAATCTGTCACTTAGAAACACAAGCCTCATGGTAAAGTATAAAGGAAACAAAATGATTATCACAGAAGTCAGAGTAGTAGTTACTTCCCGGTGGAGAGAAAGGGATAGGGATACAACTGGGGAGGGAAGCCCACTCAGTTACATAGCTGTTCAATTTATTCTTTAAAATTCATAGTCTTCTTTAAAATATACACAAACGTTTTGCAGATTCCTCATTATAATTGAGAAAGAGAGAGATTCCAGATGCCCCTGTTGGCTCTCTGGGGGAGCTCAGTCTTCAGTTCCTGGCCTCCTGCTTGGCAACAGTAAGCAGACACAGGCTCAGCCACCTGCACAGCATAGAAGGTAGAAACACAGGAAGGCGTGGCACATTTTGGAGCACAAAACATACATTTTAACAACACAGCCTCTGCTCAGCCTCCTCATCTCATGTAAAGAAAATTCTGTGTGCATTTTAACACGGGCTATGATATTTCCAGACTGTTCAGTTGCTTTTTATGTTCATTGGCTTTTGTGCTCTTTGTTTTTAGCATTTAGAATAAGTTGGGTTTTTATTACCCAGTATCTCGAGTTCTCTTATTTGGTTTGCATAATTTTAAAGAACTTATAACTATGACACTGGAATGAGTTTTAGAGTCAAATGTAAGAAATGAAAGCAATTTATGCATTCTTAGTAAAAGTATTTATTTCCAAATATATTTTTAATCTATTGAAGACCTCAACTTTATCCAAAATTTGAAACAACAGATGTGTGGTGATTTCTCACTTGGTTGGTGTGTAGTATTTCAAGAAGCCGTAGAAGGGGGATTTAAGCTGCAAAGTTCAGCTCCCACCCCAGTTTCTAGCTCTAGATACACAGGAAATTGCATGAATTCTTACTTCCTCAAGAGTGCAGAATGCTCCTAACAGCTTACCTAGTGTGGTTGGCAAATAGATTTCATTTCTTTAACTGGTGGTGACTACATGGAGCATTCATTGTGTTAAGAAGGAGCCTCAGGCCACAACAGACTCAGGAAAAGTCAGTGCCATTGAGACAGGCCAGTAAGCCAGGACAAGTGCAATTAGGGGAACTGAGACAGATAGCTAACAAACTGGGCAAGCAATTTACAGCCAGACACAAAATGTTACCTCCCAAGAGATAACATGTAGCCCTCAGTTGTATTTCAGCTCCAGGCCCAGAAAAGCAGCAAAACTAGGTGTGTGAAACCAGGACCAGCTATAATGACTTAATGACCTCCTGCCTTGGCACTGACCAATTAGTGAGGAACATGACCCTGAAAGAGCACACCTGGAAAATATATGAATATTCTGCTGAAGCCTGCCCCTGAGACCTCCCCTAAGATTCCCTACCTGCAAGAGAGAGATAAAAACTAACACATAGGACTCAGCACTCCCCTCTAGCCCTTCTTCCTTTTCTCCCCCTACTTCTTCCCTGACAGGCATGCATCTCCTAAGCTCCCAGTGGGCTAAGGCAGCCCAGGCTAGGGTCTCCTGTTGTTTCTTCTATACTAAGCCCTTCCTTATTTCACTGTCCTCAGCTTTAATAAACGTATCCTCAGAGTCACCTGGACTCATGCTGTGAAATCTTTCCTACATGAAGTCAAGAACCCACACACTACCAGCGGCCCTAGGCAGACCCACTCAGGGCCTGGCCCCCTGTTCTGTAACACCATGACTGATGGGCAATAGTGCCACAGGTCTGAGGGATGGAGAAGCAGAAGGCAAGAGCATCCGGTGTTTGCCATCCTGGCCCAGCACATCAAGCCCAAACCACTCTGTAAGTGGTTCATAAGCTATCTTCTATCCATTCATAAACTATCTTCTTACATTCTAGCTATCTTGTCCTCCATTCCCCAGGGAAAGCCATCAGGAAGATACTCTTGATGACCCTTCACCCATAACTGTGTCAAACTCCCTCCCATCTCCGTACCTTTGTTCATTATCTCCCTTCCTGGAATTTCTTCTCACAAGACTCACCCTTAACAGCCCAGCTTGCAACACATTTCGTCCCAGAGTAAGCCTTTCCAAATCACTCTAAATAACTACAAACTTTCCCTTTCCTGAATTCCTTCGTCCTTTTTGCACCATGGCTTTTGGAATTATATTGAATGCAGTCTTGTATTGCTCATTAGATATCTTCCTCCCATGGGTAATAATCTTGGCTCACCAAACAGAAGTAAATAACTCAAAGGAAAATATTTTCTTCTCTGTTCATGTACTTCCCATAGTACTTGCTTCATACAAAAGAACTACCAAAAATTAATTACTAATTGAATGAGTGAAAACAAATAGGACAGTTTTCCTTCCTTCTGTCCCATCCGAGCTTTACTTCTCCCCTCAGATGCTCCTTTCTAGAGGCACAACCACTACTCCAGGAAAAATCTTAACTCACTGGCAGCAGGTCCACCAATCTCTCTCACCATTTCTTTCAAGATAGCAGAAGGGTTTATATAAGACCTTAGACACCATGAGTCCACTCCTCAAAAGAGGAGAGGACACAGAGGGTCCCTAATTACCTGCAGGTTTGTATATGTGGGGGGCAGGTTTATATATGTAGGGGACAGGAGAAACCTTGGACAGAGAGGACCAGTGACAGAAGAGCCTCCCTCACCCAGGACATTACCTACCACCTCTGAATAGAAGGTTCCCTCACTCCAAAACCCCTCATTTCCACTACCACTTTTGTTAAGTAACTTCCTGCTGCTACCATTTGCAAGATAATATTAATCAGGCCTGAGAGCTTTTCTTCCATCAGCACTTCTACATGATTCCTCTAAGTCCCTTACTAATTTGTTCACAGCCCTTGAGATGCCACTAAATGGTGGAATTTCAAGGAAAAGCCAACCAGAGACCCTTGAGCTTGAAAAGCAAGTCAAATTAGTAGACATTGGAGGGAGGCCAATGATCAAGCATCAGGAAAAGTTTCAATTTGGAGAGATGAAATTACTGCTTCAGGATCCTGCCACTGTTCCGGTTCTCCATGAGGTCTGAGGGGTAAAAAGGAAGCCCAGGCAGGTGTGGCCTGCAGAGACCTACCCAGATCCCCAGATAGCTTCCAGGACTTCCTCCTTCTTCCCTACCGTAAATTCCTTTCACCTAAGGCAATGCTTTTCCAAGTATGGCCAGTGGACCACTTATAGAAGAAGCACTCTTTAAAATGCTTATGTCCCCAACCTACGGCTGCCTGGCTGCCTATTGAATCAAAATTTCTAGAGCTGCATCCTGGCATTGAATTTTTAACAAGTGCTTTACATGATTTTTATGTTCATGGAACTTTTAAAACTACTGGAGCAAGGTGACCTGTTTCATGTTTTTCTTTTCAAGAATTCTTTGCCCCAATTCTTTCACCAGGCCCAAGAAAAGGCCAGGCAGTCTCTTGCTGGGCTCTTCAGACCTTCTCTGAAGAAAGTGTCTGTTTATCTAGACCCCTGGCCAAACCTGTCCTCCTTAGAGCCACTGGAATTAGCCCCATGCCACTCATTACTTGTTCAGATACTTGGTGACCCGCCACAGACTCATGTCAGCTTGTCCTGACATCCAAGTTAGGCTACACGCACCATTTTCTCTCTCCACTCCAAGATGCCCGTGCTCTTCAAGTCAGCTGTTACCCAGGTCCTACGCAATCACTCCAGTTGAGGTTCTCATACTTTCTTCCAACCTTATGCATCACTAAAATGTCCCCAACTTTGCAATCCCTACCTCGGCATCAGCAGATGGTAGAGAGAAGGGGGTAGTCCTGTTTTCCAGGCCCCATCAGGAATGGAACACTCTCCTCCTCAAGAGCCGTTACCAGAGCTTCTCTTCTTCAGTGGGGAGGGAGAGGAGCCACCGGAAAGTAGGGAAATGACATTCGCTGAGCGCCTACTGTGTTCAAGCTCAGGACAGCCTTCTCACATATAGTAGCACCAATTCCAGTTTGCTTCCTCACCTCAGATTTAAGCGACTACACATTACTCCAACAATTTGGGCACAGGGAGATTTTTCAGTCACAATAATTTGGGCATAGGGAGATTTTTGTCTAGAATTCTTCAAGATACCTAGGAATATCTCTCACAAAGATTAGAAGTATAAAAAAATCAAAACTAGAAATCCTGAATTCACTTAACCAGATGCCTCTGAAAGCCTTTTATTCTGGGTAGTGTGGTCAACCTTTATACTATCTTCTGGAACACCGCGAATATGAAACACCCACCCTGAGGAAAGGGCATCTCCTCCGAAAGGCACTTCCACACACAAATGCCTCAAGTGGGCTAAGTCAAGTTCAGGGAGTTAATTCCATTTAAATTCTAGTACCCTCTCAAAATATACCAGGCAAACAAAGGTCCTTTTAAGGATTTACAAGTTTACACAACCAAAGTCTATTAGATGAGACTGGTCCCACTACATACACACAAACATACACACAAACACACAACTCAACCAAATCTAGATATAGTTCCTCTCCAATGCCCAGTAAAAAATAAATTACAGTGTCTGACAGGACACAGTTATAGGACAGAAAACTGTTTTAGGATTAGAGTAAAAGAAGGTCAAGTTCTAAATAAGGTCCGGAGTGCAGAGATTTGGCTAACTCCCCAGAAATAAATCATACCAGCAGGCAGAATCTGGAGCAGCCAGATTGGTTGACCAAGAATCTGATTCCACTGCCATGGAAAGGTGTCAGTAAGCAGATGCCCATTAGGGTCACAGATCCTATCACTTAACAGACTATTCTTATCTAATGGGAGAAAGTTTACACTCTGAGCAGGGACCAATCCATCAGGCTTCTCGTCCCCTTTTCTAAATGGGAGTTTTTAATATAGTTGCCCGATTTTACTTTTGTATATTATACTTTCTGGGGATAAGCTCATCATTTGTCCCAGCATATTTACTAAAATTTATTTAATCAATATATATATCATATATATAATATATATAATCATATATATATCATATATATATTGCAAATACATATATCCATATATATGCCACTTTTAATATTTAGTTTTTATTCATATCTCAATCAGCTTTTTGTTAATTGAACTTTTTATTGAGGCAACTATAGATTCACATGTAGTTATGAGAAATAATAGCAATAGATTCCTTGTAAACTTTTCCCAGGTTCCTCAAATAACAACATTTTGCAAATCTGTAGTATAATATGATAAGGGGTTAGTACTCCAACTTTATAAAGAATTTATGGACCTCAACACCCCAAAAAAACAAACAACCAAATTAAAAATAGGCAAAGCACCTGAATAGACACTTCTCCAAAGAGGACATACAGAGGGCCAATAGACATATGAAAAGATGCTTAATGTCTCTAATCATCAGACAAATGAAAATAAAAACCACAATGAGATATCACCTGTCAGAATGGCCATCATCAAGAAATCAACAAAGAAAAAGTACTGGCAAGGATATGGAGAAAGGGGAACCCTTCTGCACTCTTGGTGAGAATGCAGATTGGTGCAGTCACTGTGGAAAGCAGTATGGAATTTCCTCAAAAAATTAAAAATGGAACTGCCTTGAGAGTTCCAGCCAAGATGGAGGCATAGGTAGAAACCCTTTGCTTCCTCACACAACCAAAAGGAGGATAACAACCAATCTAAAATCAATAAACAACCAAAATCACCAGAAAATCAAACTGCATGGAACTCAGACAACCAAGGGATTAAAGAAAAAAACCAACCAGAACAACCAGACCAGCAGTGCCACAAAGAAGCAAGGAGGTTTTCCCTGCCCAGGTGAGTACCTAAGGCCCTGCCCCCTTACAACCTATCAGATGCACCAAGACAAATATGGCCTAAATGAAAGAATACAGCAAAACCTCAGAAAGAGAGCTAAGTGAGGAGGAGATCACCAACCCATCTGATGAAGAATTTAAAGCCCTGGTAATCAAAATGCTCACAGAACTGATTGAACTTGGTCAAAAAATGAAACAACAAATGCAAGATACTCAAAATGAAATAAAGCAAAATATTCAGGGAACCAACAGTGACAAGAAGAAAATCAGAATTCAAAGCAATGATTTGGAACAAAAGGAAGAAATAAACATCCAACTGGATCAGAACGAAGAAACAAGAATCCAAAAAAATGAAGAGAGGCTGAGGATTCTCTGGGACAACCTGAAATGTTCCAATATACAAATTATAGGGGTGCCAGAAGGAGAAGAACAGCAGCAAGAAATTGAAAACTTATCTGAACAAATAGTGAAGGAAAACTTGCCCAATCTGGCAAAGGAAATAGACTTCCAGGAAGTCCAGGAAGCCCAGAGAGTCCCAAAGAAGTTGGACCCAAAGAGGAACACTCTAAGGCACACCATCATTAAGTTACCCAAGATTAAAGACAAAGAGAAAGTCCTAAAAGCAGCAAGAGATAAGGAGACAGTTACCTACAAAGGAGTTCCCATAAGGCTATCAGCTGATTTCTCAAAAGAAACCTTGCAGGCAAGAAGGGGCTGGAAAGAAGTGTTCCAAGTCATAAAAGGCAAGGGACTACATCCAAGATTGCTCTATCCAGCAAAGCTTTCATTTAGAATGGAAGGGCAGAGAAAGTGCTTCCCAGATAAGGCCAGGTTCAAGGAGTTCATCATCACCAAACCCTTATTATATGAAATGTTAAAGGGACTTACCTAAGAAAAAGAAGATCAATAATATGAACAATAAAATGACAACAAACTCACAACTATCAACAAATAAACATAAGAGAAAAGAAAAACAATGAAAACAAAAACTAAACAAATGACCAGAACAGGAACAGAATCAGAGAAATGGACAACACATGCAGAAGGATTTAAGTGGGGAGTGGGAAGGGAGGAATAGAGAGGGAAAGGTACAGGGAAGAAGAAGCATAATTGGTAGGCATAAAATAGATGGGGAGAGATAAAAAATGGTATAGAAAACAGAGGACTCAAGGACCTTATATGTACAACCCATGGACATGAACTAAGTGGGGGTGGAATGCTGGAGGACTGGGGGGGCAGGGTAGAGGGGGGCTAAAGGGGGAGAAATTGGGAAAACTGTAATAGCATAATCAATAAAAATTACTTAAAAAAAATGGAACTGCCTTATGACCCAGTGATTCCACTTCTGGGAATCTATCCAAGGAAACCTGAAACACTAATTTGAAAGGATATATATATCTCTAAATTCACTGCAGAGTTATTTACAATTACCAAGATTTGGAATTGGCCCAAGTGTCCATCAGATGAGTGTATAACACAACTTTGGTACAACTGCACAATGAAATAAACACTACTCAGCCATAAAAAATAAGAGAATTTTTTACCCTTTGCAATGGCATGGATGGACCTGGAGAACATTATGCTAAGTGAAATAAGTCCATCAAAGAAAGACAAATACCATGTGATTTCACTTATATGTGGATTCTAATGAACAAACTGAACTAACAAGCAAAACAGAGACAGACTCATAGGTAGAGAGCAGGTGGACAGCTCAGGGAGTAGGTAGTTAGAGGGTGGAGGGATTGAGCAAAAATGAGAAAGGACTCATGAACACGGACAAGTGTGGTGACTGCAGCAGGGAGGAAAATACGTGGAGGTGGAAGAACGTGTAAGGGTGATAAATGGTGACGGAAAAAATACAATTTAAAAAATCTACAGTATAGAGGTTTCTGGTCAAGACAGAGGCATAGGTAAACCTGCCTTGCCTCCTTGCACAACTGTAACAAAAGAAACAACTAGGGTAAAAAAACAAGTATCACCCAGAATTGTGAGAACATCAAGCTATGTGGAAGTCTGAAAACCAAGGATTTAAAGAAGCCACATTCATCCAGATAGGTAGGAGGGGCCAAGACATGGAGACATGTGGAGTGGTGTGAAATGGTGCAGAGAGGTGCAGAGACGGGAATGGGTAGTCCCACATCCACTTGTGGTGTATGAAAATCAGGAGAGACACCTCAAGAGTGATGGATCCCAGCTCCACACCAGACACCCAGCCCAGCATTCTAGCACCAGGAAGATAAGTCTCCATAACTTTTGCTATAAAAACCAGTGGGGGTTGGATCAATAGAAGAAACTGCGGGATTCTCAAGAGACTCCTCTTAAAGGGCTCACAAAGAACTTAGGACTCACACAGACCAATCCTGTCTGGGATTCAGCACTAGAGCAAGAGCTGAAAGGGCACAAGTGGTATACAGGGAAAGTGAAGTCACTGGCAACAGGGAAAATACCAGGAGACAGCTTTCTCCCAGACAAAACTCCAGAGGCCAGGCAGAAGCACTGTACCCTCTCTGAGCCCTCCCCCACATGGAACAGTAGAGCAGTGACAGGGGTTGCCCCGCCCTGGTGATCACCTAAGGCTCTGCACATACAATTTAACAGGTGTACTTTTCTATAATAGGCCATACTACTAAGACAAGGAGTCAAAGCAGCTGTACCTAATACACAGAAACAAACACAGGGAGGTCGCCAAATTAAGGACACAAAGAAATATGGCCCAAATGAAAGAACAGAACTCCAGAAAGAGGAATAAAGGAAATGGAAATAAGCAACCTACCAGATGCACAGTTCAAAATGCTTATCATCAGGATGCTCCAGGAACTCATTGGGTACTTCTATCAGCATAAAAAAGACCCAGGCAAAAATGAAGGTTGCATTAAGTGAAATAAATAAAAATCTACAGGGAACCAACAGTGGAGGGCATGAAGCCAAGAATCAAATCAATTATTTGGAACACAAGGAAGGAAAGAGCGTTTAATCAAAACAGCAAGAAGAAAAAAGAATTTGAAAAAATGAGGATGGGCTAAGGAACCTCTGAGATATCTCCAAATGCACCAACATCCAAATCATAATGATTCCAGAAGGAGAAGAGTAAGAGCAAGAAACCGAAAACTTATTTGATAAAATAATGAAAGAAAACTTCCCTACTTTGGTGAAGGAAACAGACATACAAGTTCAGGAAGCACAGAGTGTCCCAAACAAGACCACGCCAAGACACATCATAATTAAAATGTCAAAGGTCACAGATAAAGAGAGAATCTTAAAAGCAGCAAGAGAAAAGCAGAGAGTAAACTACAAAGGAGTTCCCATAAGAAAATCAGCTGATTTCTCAAAGGAAACTCTGCAGGCAAGAAAGAGCTAGAAAGAAGTATACAAAGTGATGAAAAGCAAGGACCTACAACCTAAATTACTCTATCCAGCAAAGCTATCATTTAGAATGCAAGGGCAGATAAAGCGCTTCCCAGAGAAGGTAAAACTAAAGGAGTTCATCATTACCATGCCATTAGTATATGAAATGCTAAAGGGAATTATATAAGAAAAAGAAGATCAAAATAATTAACATTAAAATGGCAATAAATTCACAACTATTAATAATTGAACCCAAATAACAAACTAACAAAACAAGCAGAACAGAAACAGAATCATAGATATGGAGATTATCTGTAGGGTTATCAGTTGGGAGGGAGAAGAGAGGTAGGTAATGGAGGGGAAAGGTACAGGGATTAAGAAGCACAAATTGGTAGGTACAAAATAGACAGGGAGATGTTGAGAACAATATAGGAAATGGAGAAGCCAAAGACCTTATATGCATGATCCATGGACATGAACTAAAGGGAGATTCCTGGAGGGAATGGGCTTATCAGGTTGAGGGGGGCAAATGGGGTAAAGCTGGGACAACTGTAATAGGATAATCAATAAAATATATTTTTAAAAAGCCTATAGTATAATGTCACAAACAGCATATTGCCTTGACTCATTCTACATTACTTAGATTTCCCCAATTTTACTGGTACTCTGTTTTTGTGTGTATATGAAGTTCACCTGCGTAGGTTCACATGTGCACTGCCACAGAGAGGATACTGAACAGTTCCAATGTGGCAAGGATCTCATGTTGCCCTTTTATATCCACACCCACTTTTCTCCCTCCCCCATGCCCACATCACCCCTAACCATCATCTCTAGCAACTACTAGTTTATCCTCTATTTCTAAAATGTTTTCATTTCAAAGTGGTATATAAATGGAATCATACACCATGAAACCTATGGGGTTGGCTGTATTGACTCAGCATAATTCCCCTGCAGGTTCACCAAGTTGCACGCACTAGTAGTTTGTTTTTCTTTCTTGCTGAGTAATATTCCATTGCATGGATACACCAGAGTTTGTGTAGCCATTCACCTTTTGAAGAACATCTAGGCTGATTCTAGTTTGGGGCAACTACAAACAAACCTATAAATATGCATGTGCAAGTTTTGCATAAACCTAAGTTTTCATTTCTGTGGGATAAACGTCCAACAGTGCAATGACCAGGCCATATGTTATTACATATTAGTTTTTCTTTTAAGTTGCTGTTTTCCAAAGTGGCTGCACCATTTTACATTCACACCAGCATTGTGTGAATGATCCAGTTTCTCCCCAATCTCACATGTTTGTTGATGGTTTCTAATATAATTCCATTGTAATGTGAAAACATGCTTTGTACGATTTTAATTATTTTAAATTTATTGAGGCTTCCTGTATGGCTTAGTATTTGGTCTGCCCTAGAGATGTTCCATGTGAGCCCAAGACTAACACGTTTTTAACAATTTTTTTTACATGCTCTTCTCCCTTTAAAAGAGAGAGACAGACAGAGAGACAGAACGAGCAGGTCTAAGGTCAAGGGCATTTTGCAGACTACAGTCATGTACTGCTTAACAACAGGGGTAAGTTCTGAGAAGTGTGTCATTAGGTGATTTCATCATTGTGTGAACATCACAGAGTGCACTACACAAACTGGGATGGTAAAGCCTACTACACAGCTAGGCTATTGCTCTAGTCCACTGCTCCTAGGTATAATGCTATACAGCACGTTACTGTACAAAACAGCATGAGATTAATTCAAGCACAAGAGAAAATTATATGAAATTGGGAGTAACTGCAAATGGGCATGATATTTCTTTGTAGGATGATGGAAATGTTCTAAAATTAGATGTGATGATGACTGTACAACTTCATACATGTTTAAATTTATTGACCTACATACTTAAAACAGATGGATTTTGTGGTTTATAAAGTATCCCAATAAAACATACCAAAGTTTTAATTTATATAATAAATGTTAAAAATTTTTTAGTTTAGTACCTTATTGACTTAGAGATTTGATGGAGAATTGCAAAGGAAATCATTTCTTCCCACATGATTCAATAACGAGGAGCATCTAAGATAACTTTTGAGTATAACAAAAGATATGCATTCCACACCTTAAACTACAACCACAGGATCCTGAGAAGTCACATTCAAACTCCACTGAGGCCAAAGTAGGGGAGAAAGGGAATCACCTAGAGAATCAGAACTAACGTGATGTGAGAGTGGCCCCATGATGTCACTACCAGGTATAGTAACTGGATGTGGTCTTGAATTGTTTACCATTGGGGATCGAGGGGCTGTGAAGTGAATGTATGGTTGGAGGTGAGATGGATGAATTATGCATTATTAAAATTGTATATACAGGAATTGGCTAGCACAAAGAAGAATGCCTGTGGAGGAGAATCCTATACCAGTGCATAAAAGGTGAATTTCATTCTGAGAAAGAGTGTCTTTGGGTGTCAGTAGCCAAGGCACCCAAAGATGTCACAGACATGTTTCGTCTGTCCAGGCTGTACTTTACTAGGAATTGACCATCTTCCCAACTAGCCACACTCCCATTCTCATGGTTACGGTGGGAAAAGTGATTTTGCACTACTCAACTCCCCTCCCATGGCCACTCATGCCTTATCATGATGTGGGAAATTCTTCCACAGCAATTGAGACCAGAAAGAGAGTGCCAGAGACTAAAGTTGGAAGATGTGACACACCAGAACCAAAGGCAGCCTATTTTTTACCATGTGGATACCAGTACTTTCCAATAAATTCCTTTTGTTTCTTGAAATTCATTTCAAATGGATTGCATTTCCATGTAACTAAGAGTCCTAACAATTCTATTCAAGTTTAAATGATTTTCTGTTTAGATTCTAGTCCATCAGCTCTCCCACAATACACAAGGCTCAGTCCACTGAGAGTCATACCTTTTACCACAATTCAGTGGTGTCAGATGATAGCACCTTCTCTCAGCAAAGGCTATCTCTACCCACCCCTGCCAGCAATTCTGCTGGGAACACTAGGAGAGTGAACTGCTTTAGGATTACAGTAAAGAAAGTAGGGATCTGAACTAAGTCTGGGAAGTCTGAAGATTTGTCCAGCCCCCACAACAACAAATGATTAAGTGGTGTTGATAGCTGCTACTATAAACCAACTAGATACAATGTGATACGAAGCTTTTGAAGAAAAAAAGAGCAATTTGTCAAAAGCCATGTTAAGAGTTTTGCAAGTCTATTTTATTGTTATTTAACTTTGGTTTAATCATACTTGGATTAGCAAAATCTGAAGCATGATGTCCATTGTCTTTATCAAAATCAACTACTGGAATTGCTGAGAATTAAATTAACAAGGGGAATGACGACAACACAAATTCTCTATTTTCTTTCATAACATTTGTACTGAGTTACACAATAGGTAGCTTATGAGACTAGACATAGTTATCATCAAATCTCTATCCGATGTGGACTGCATCTCTACAAATCTCTCTCCAGGTACAGGAATTCAACAATCAAGTATTTCTGGAACAAGTCTAAGTGTTTACAGATGATGAATCATATTCAGATCTTATAACAAAACAATGAGATTATATAGACCTGACTACAACCCTAAGTTAAGTCTAGAAATAAAACAAACAGGGATGTACAGAAAATGTTCAGAAGCTAACTCTCCTTACCATATAAAAGTGTTACTAAAATGGTGATGTAGTTATAATGACAATAATAATAGAAAAGGTAACAATAAAAATAATAAAACCATGTAGCCCGAAGACATTTAGAGTAAGGGATGTAACTGTGCTGTTTATATGAAACTTGCTTTTAATATTCATCACTGTGTGGTCCATCAAATTTGTGTTTTCCTACTATTATCCCTTAATTCTATTCTGGCTGAATAGAATCTGGTTGACCACCACAAGTGAATGACTCTTAATTAAATTATTACACGGAGAACAGTAGAGGCATGACCACTTTTTACACATAGACATTGAGGGATAAAGGATGTTAACAACACACGAAAACTGTAAATTAATCTTACCTGATATCTGACAGATCACATTTGTTTCCAGCGATGGCCATTACAATGTTTTCTGGGCCATGTTCTTTCAGTTCTTTCACCCATTTCTTCAAGGTATGGAATGAGTCCTAAACCCAAAGTATACATCAAGCATTGGAAATACTATGCATATAACCCTGTGTATTTCATACATAATCCTATATATTTCAACTGAACAAAAATACAAATACAATATAATTTAATGGAGAAAAACATTTTCAGGAGGCTCATGTAGATTAACATACTTCCCTTATTTGGCACATATTTTAATATTAGCTAAATAATACTTAGCCTAGAAAATGTTCCCTTCTCTAAAACTGAAACCTGATAAAGTTAAGAAAATCATATTAGTAATTTTCTTCTATAAATAACATTAAAAGTATAGACTTATACAGATCATGAACCATAGAAATGTACACTTGAAACCAATGTCACGCCAATAAATTTAATAAAAATAAATTTATGTAAAAAAATACAAACGAAAAATAAAACTGAAAGCAAACAAAACAACCACCGCTACCAAACTCTCATAGACGTGGATAACAGTATGGTGGTTACCAGAGGGAAGGGAGGTGAGAGGGCAGTAAAGGGAAAAGGAGGCCAAAATATGGTGACAGGAGATTTTACTTTGAGTGGTAAACACACCATGCAATATACAGATGATGTACCACAGAATTGTGTACTTAAAACCTATATAATTTTATTACCGATGTCACCCCAATAAATTTAATATTAATAATAGTTCCTTTAAAATAAAAGAAACAATAGTATTTTTTTAAAAAGATAGCCTTGACTTAACATGAAAAAGGATTATAAGTCTTAAGACTAAGACAATGTTCATGCTTACTTAAGAAAAGACAAAGGAAAACACACACACACACACACACACACACACACACACACACACACTTTAGAGTCTGTTTTCCTTTCTGTCCTTTACTCGCAATCTTTCTCCAGGAAACAAGCCAAGGTACAACCGATACCACATTTAGGTAACAGTGGTCAGGACCTCATGGATGGTAACTGTGATCAATCATTAAATTAGCAGTCCTGTGAACTGAGTCAGCACTCCAAGAGTGCGAAAAAATATCAGCAAACCACAGCAGGCATTTGTTGGTATCCTAGGTGCTCAATGTGATCACTCAAAATGTATCTATATTATATGTACACAAATAAACTACACATACATGAACATTTTCCTAGGCATTTTGTGAAATGTGAGTGAATCACTAATAGAAGATAAGCATTTTATAATTATAAAGCATGCAGAACTTAAAAATAATTTTCCTTTTCCTACAAAGCTGACATTCTGGAGAACAGTATAAGGACTCATGACCTTGCCTCTATAAACAATTTTTAAATGAATGTTCATTGCTTTCTTACTTAATTTAGCAGATAAATCTGAAGTGCTTCCTTACATATAGATGCAGTAAACTCAATATATATTGTCCATTATCCCCAACCACCACATTATGAATCCTTATTCCAGGCTACTGTCAAGATTCAAGCAGTGAAATCTCTGTTTTGGTCTTTCTAAGACAGAATCACCATGAATGGCATCTCAATTCTAAAGGGAACATTCTTACCTGTTTGGTAATATCATACACAATGACAGCCGCAGCGGATCCACGATAGTACATGGGAGCCAATGAATGAAACTGTTTAGGAACAATGAATAGTTTTAGGCCAAAGTGAACACATTTTATGCAATCCTAAATTAAATATAACACTTTATCCTACATCATCTCTGTAAGATCCCTGAATTCCCCATAGAGTTTTTCCCAGGGCTCATATTAGATATACATTTTTCTCCTTGACTACACATATGTTAAGGTTTATAGACCATGAAATTCACTCTTGGGCAAAGGCCAAAATTAATTTTATTTCAAATGTTAATATCCTATGAATTGTCTTTTCTCTACAGCTCATCACTTATTTAATATGGTTGACCCAGGGCAATCTTATTAGACAGGAATAAGAAAAAGACATTTGCCGAGGGGAAGATAAGAGGAGGATGGCATGGATCACAAGACCGTCCCTCACTGAGCCACTAATGAGGAACATTGCAGCAAGGGCGCCTGGGCAACCCTGCTGGGGTCTGCATGGCTGCATCCCTGTGTGGCGTGACAAACTGTAACAGCAATAAGCTTCACTCCAGAATGTGGACAAAGCAAGTCTCACTGGTCCCTAGAATAATTTATCCCTAAACAGGATAATTATTTTGAGGGTACATACAGATTTTACATATATTTTGAAGAATGTGTCTTTGAATATATTTGAATGCCTTCAAATATATTTGAAGCATATATTGTGGAGGGGTTTTGAAAGTCAATGAAGAAGAAGATAATTCAGCTCTACAGAAAAATGGATAATGGATATACATATAGATAAATCACAGAGGAAGAGATACAAATTGCCAATGAATATTTTTAAACATGTGCAATTATAATAAAATTAAACTAAAATAAAAGCAATTACGAAGCATTTATTAATATGTTAAATATTTTTAAAAAGGTATCATATTCAGTCAGTGTGGATTTGGGAAGGGAGGCACTCTCATCAGCTACAAAGGAAAGTATTTTAAGACCTTCTTATAAAAAGATGCTCAACATCATTGATCATCAGGAATACACAAATCAAAATCTCAATGAATAATCACCTCATATCTATTAGGATGGCTGTTACAAAAAAAAATGTAACAAGTGTTAGTGAGGATGTGGACAAGAGGAAACTCTTATATACTGTTGGTAGAAATGCAAATTGGTACAGCTAATATAGAAAACAGTATAGAGGTTCTTCAAAAAAAACCCACTACAAATAGAACTACCATATAATCCAGCAATTTGCCTTTGTATTCAAGAGAAATGAAATCAGTACCTCAAAGAGATATCTGTTTCCCACTCTCATGTTTGTTGCTGCATTATTTACAATGGACAAGATATGGAAAGAACCAAAGTGTCCATTAATGAATGAATGGATTTTTAAATATGTGATACACACACACACATAAGATTTGTCCAGAAAATGCCTAGCCATTATTAATATAACAAGAACTGTTTGCACAACATCAATGTAATCTGGCAGCCAAGGAGAGCAGACTGGTATGCGCATGCATGAACAACGATGACTTCACTGTACTAGTCAGTGGGGGCAGCAGATGCTGTTGAGGGAGCATGTGCGCTGTGTGGGCATCACATTCAAAATTACTGAATGAGCAGAGCAACAAATCTGCATCAAATTTTGTGTTAAGCTTGAGCATTCCTCTGCAGAAACTATTGGGAGGATTCAGAAGACTGCAGCTATGGGCAATTGGTGATTGGCAGCTTCATCACAACACACCCACTCATGAATCGCATTTCATGCAGTTTTTTGGTGGAACATCAAATCACCCAGGTGACTCAGCCCCACTACAGCCCAGATTTGGTGCCCTGAGACTTCTGCCTTTTCCCAAAATGAAAATCACCTTTGAAAGGGAAGAGATTTCAGACTGTCTATGAGATTCAGGAAAATATGATAGGGGCATTGAAGGCAATTGGGAGAACTGTGTGAGGTCCCAAGGTACCTACTTGGAAGGGGACTGATGTGTCATTGTCCTATGTACAATGTTTCTTGTATCTTGTGTCTTCTTCATTAAATTTCTCTATTTTTCATATTACATGGCTGGATACCTTCTGAACAGATTATACACACGCACACACGCACACACACACACACAGAGGAATATTATCCATCCTTATAAAAGGAGTACCTGCCATTTGCAGCAACATCGATTAACATGGAAGACATCATGCTAAGTGAAATAAACCAGATACGGAGAGAAAAAAACTTCATGTTTTCACTTATATATGGAATCTAAAAAGTCTAATATATAAATGTAAGTAGAGAGTAGAATAACAGTTATGAGAAGCTTAGGGGGCTGGGAGGATAGATGATCATCAAAAGGGACAAAGATGCAGTTATGTGAGATGAGTAAATTCTAGAAATGAAATGTACAGCACGATGACTATGGTTAATAATTGTTAAATCTGGAAACTTGCCAAGAAAATAGATTTTTTAGGTGCTTTTACCACTGAAAAATGTAAGATATGTTAATTACATTGACTGTAGTAATCACTTCATTATGTACACATACAGCAAATCATCACATTGTATACCTGAAATATATATAATGTTTACTTTAAAAAAGAAAGAACTTCTTTCAAAGCCAATGTCAGTAATATATATCAAAAGTTTACTGTTTATATACCATTTGAACCAGCAATTCCACTAATGAGAACATGTGGAGTGATCTTCACAAACACAAAGACACTAATCTCTGTTGTACATGGGAGCAAATATTTAAAATAAACCTAAAGGTTAATCATAGAATATTCATGAATGGTATATAAATGTAAGGGAGTATTCCACAACAGCTAAAATGATGATGAGGATTTTTATTTATAGGAAAAGGTATCCTTGACATGAAAAAAAAATAGACTCCAAGTAGCCTATGTAGCATAGTGTGACTTAAGGTAAAATGTGTGTGTGCATGTGTAGGTGTAACATAATATTTCTCAAAACGTTAACAGTGGGATTTCTAGTGACTTGTACATTTTCCTTATAAGAGTCTGAACAGTACAAATTTTTATAATTATTTTTAAATAAAATGGTTTTTAAGTTTTTTTAAAAAGCAGCCAATTTTTATTGGGGAGTAGGGGAGGGGACAGAGAGGGAAGGAAGAAAGGATGAATCCTGAAGCTTTTCCAGCAAACAACAAAACCAAAACTTATTCACTTTTATTTCCTACCTGAAACTCATCAAGGACTAAGTACCTGCCAAACTAAAATGATCCTATTTGGAAATCTGATGCACATCTGTTCCCAAGGTTTCCCTTTTAATCCCCTGAAGAATGCTAGTGTGGCTCTCACAGAGTAGAAGGAAGCAGGCAACTCTCTCCCAAGGCCATGCCCTCATGCAAGTCTCCACCTTAAACGGAAATTGCCCTGGTACCTCTATGGCTTTCAGGCTGGATGGAGCTCAGGATGAATTCAGGGGCTCCCAGCCGAAGGGCCTGGGCCACTTGCCAGGGCTCACCAGATGACAGCAAGCTTTTCACCATGCGTGCCTTTCCAGTCATTGACTGCCCAACACTGTGTTTGTTACAATAGCAGGCATCAATAAAACTATTTTATTTTACATCTTACTTCATTTCATTTCATTTTTTTATCCTCACCCGAGGACTTTTTTTCATTGCTTTTAGAAGAGGAAGGGGGAGAAAGAGAGAGGGAAATATCGGTGTGCGACAGAAACATCAACTAGTTGCTCCTTGTAGCTTCCCGGACCGTGGATTGAACCTGCAACCTACCTACACATGGGCCCTGACCAGGAATCACACCCACAACCTTTCGGTATACGTCAACCAACTGAACCACACTGGCCAGGGCTCCATAAAACTATTTTATCAGACAAGATCGGGTGTGTTCGGGGCGGTATGGCAGGAGACTCAATAAAACTATTTTAATCCATTCTTTGACAATTCATTCCACATGTAGAAAACAAAGTAAAAATTTCTTCCCAAACAGAGGAAAAAAAGTAATGTATTTTTGAAAGATTCCTGCTCTGCTAATGGCAGGAAATGCATATCAAGTAACCCTTTAAAGCCCAATCACATAAAATGTCCATTTAAAAAAAAATAACCTCATGTAAGAATGGTCCTTTTTAAACACACCAAATAGGAGAGTCAGTACAAAATGTGTATCTCAAAAATCAAGGTACTTGTTTGTGGACTCAAGCACAAAGCGAAACAAACTGTGGAAATCCTCTAAGACAGAATTCATTTTCAGCTATAACACCATGAACTGAATCTAATAAAATGGTCACTGATGTGCAGGTCTAATGAATTATTGAATAGACCTTTGTATATAATGCATTACTTGTTCTTTGCTTCCTCCAAATGGAATCATTTTGAAATAAATCTGTTGGTGAAGCCACTTAAATGACTTTATTGCCACGGACTTCGGAGTTTTAATGAGTTAAAAGTTCACATCTCAGCGCTAAAACCCAATAATGCATTGACCAAAGGATAATATTTGTGGAGGACAAAAGAATAAATCCCTTCAGCCTGTAATATGCATTCCTGTCCCCACACAAATATAAAGCAAAAGCACCACGATCAGCCTCAATACTCAACATGACATAATTCAATTTCCATGAGGTCAGAAGACCAACAAAGCACTCCCACAAAAGATTTCTTCTAGAAGCTAAGTGCACCATCATGGGAAGTTGAGACAGTATTTTTAAACCTCACCTTGGAAGGTTATTTGAAAATTAGCAAGAACAGATGCCAGTCAAATCCTTTCTTCCCTAACTATCCAACAGAACATCTGTAATATCAAATAAAAGTGTTGGATAAGTCTCAGATAACATTTAATTTTTTAGAAGCAGGGGAATTGTGAAAAGTCAATTTGTCCCCTCAAAAGAAATGGCTGTTTATGTCCTTTTCTGTATGTTCAAGTATGTGTGAGTACTTGTTTTTTTCATTACTGACTGTTTACAGGATAAGAGAGAAGGGAACTGCCTTTGACCTTCTTAGTCTCCTCAGCTTTGACAGGTGGATGTTAGTAACTCTGTCCCCACTTCCAACAACTGGTAGAAGCAACTGGACCATGCATTTTGAGAGTATTGAAAATGTTCATATGCTTTGATTCAACAACTCCACTTCTGAAGGGAATAATCAGAGATGATCACAAAGTAACCAGAATTCACTCTAGAATGATCAGTAATGCTGTAAAGTTGAAACCAGCCTCAATGTCTAACCATCATGGACTAAAAACATAAATTTGGCCCTGGCTGATGTAGCTCAGTGGATTGCATGCCAGCCTGTGAACCAAAGGGTCACGGGTTCGATTCCCAGTCACAGCACATGCCTGAGTTGCAGGCCAGGTCCCCACTGGGGGACATGTGAGGGACAACCACACATTGATGTTTCTCTCCTTCCCTTCCCCTCTCTCTAAAAATAAATAAATAAAATATTTTTTAAAACCCATAAATTTGGCTTAGCCATATAATAAACTACTGGACAGCAATTAAACTCAAGTTTCTGAGAAATATGAAATGGCACATGAGGCAAGGTGGCCTAATTTGGTACTTTCCAAAGGTCTTCTGCAGAACTCTGTGCTCTTGAGGTACTTTTTGGAAAAAAAGCTTTCTTAGCCAAATAAGTTTGAGAAACACTACAGATAATAATGCTCCCCAGCAGGCTTACAAAGTATTGTTAGTAGACTCTGAAAGAGACTCTGAAACAGATCCTTGAAGACTCTGACAAATGTCTACAGTCAAAACTATTTTGGTTTTAACTCAGGATTGCTAATTTATTTTTTAAGCTAGAGAACTATGTGCTCGGAATCAACCATAGGGACACAGTACGAAGACCTAGACTCAAGGCAGACTCTAGAAACCTGTGCCTGGCTCTACACTGTTTTTCATCCTTTGTAAAATAGAGGCAGTGGTGAGGACTGGGTCAGTGGTGATAGCTAAGGTTCTTCCAGCTCCATGCCAACACTCTTGGTCAAGGTAAGACAAGGTCTGGATGGAACCCCCTTCCCTTGCCATGATGCTGACTCTTGAGTGCCTTGCCTGCAACACAAACCCCCATTCTTCCTATCCCACAATTATGTGCATGCATGCTCAGCGCACAGCGGTAAGTCTTGTTCCGAGAAATCTCCTAATCCTCAGACCACCCAATCTGCTTCAGGCAAAATTCCTTAAATGCAGGTTTGTAGCAACATAAATTCCACAGCAGCAAAACTGGACATGTCAAGAATGAGCAGTGGTGGAAAATACATGAAGTTTCCAAACAAGGACAGGTTCCAGCCGGGCTTGGCCTCCCCAGATGAGAATTATCCAGGCCTGAAGTCTCTGGCATTGGGTCCAGGAACTTGCAGGGATTGGTTCTGTATTATAATTTTTCAGAGAACGCTCTGTCCCTGGTGAGTGCTTCAAAGCAGCCTGGGAGCCAGTGCCGGTCTGCCTCCCGTGCCAGAACACAATCAGAAATTTTCACCCTCCCACTGAATGCTGGGGCCATGGACAGTCAAGGGCAGAAGCCAAAACATATCTCGAGGTTCCATTTGGATTCAAACAAAGAAGAAAGTGGCAGAGAAAATTCCTGACATTCCCAACATTCTCAGCTGGCCAAAGTTGAATGGAAAAACTCTTACTGAATGTTCTCTCTGTGCCGTTCAGAAGTACATCCCTGACTTTTACACAGACACTCTCCCTCCACAGAAAAGCAGAGGGGCTGTTTCATATGCCTACTCAGATATCTTTTTTTAAATTGTTTTTAAAGACTTTATTTATTTATTTTTAGAGAGGGGAAGGGAGGGAGAAAGAGGGGGAGAGAAACATCAATGTGTGGTTACCTCTCATGCACCATCTCTGCCCCTGACTGGAGACCTGGCCCACAACCCAGGCACGTGAACCCTTTGGTTCACAGGCCAGCATTCAATTCACTGAGTCACACCAGCCAGGGCTCCCTACTCAGATATCTTAAAACGCAAGAGTATGTAAAGTTGAATAGAAAAGTGGCTGGGAGACTAGAGTATACCAAACTATGAACAGTGGTTATTTCTGAATACTGCCCCTTAAAGGCAGACCACCATTTGTTTTATTATATCTGAATTTTTTAAATTTTAACAGGATATATTACTTTTGCAATGAGAAGGGATCCTTTTTCCTTCTTATTACTTTTTCCTTTTCATTACTTTTATTCTTTTAATGTACCAATTAACATCAAAGAGCTTCCGCAGCGTTCAAGAATCAAAGGGGTGAAACCAAGTCCCAGGAGGGGATGGGACATAGAGGTGACCTGACATGCATTTGACTCCTTATGGACAAGGTACTATATGCAAACTTTCTGTAGGTGCAAATAATCCAGCAAAGTCCAAATTTTTTTTCATAAAAAAGGTGTTGCAGGATAGGGCTTAGTGTTTTTTTTTAAAGATAACGTAATGAACTGGTATATTTTGAAGCCTAGAATAATGTATAAGAGTCAAGGTTCTAAAATGCTATAGAAATTCATTTTTCCCACCCATGAACACCAACTGCAGGAAACCTCCGCTCCAATTCCTTTGCTGACAAGCAAATGAAATTTCCTTCAAGTCCAGAACTATGGCCCACCCCATCCCACAACCGCTATTTTGTGCGTTTGGAGGAAATACCACTAAGGTCTGCCATTTCTCTCTCCCCCTCTCTACTCTGCTCAAGTTGATTTAGTCTCCCCTATCCTTAGCCCTCCTGTTCCCAGTAAATGTCCATTTCCAGATAAGTCTCCCTGCAGAATGGGGCAATAGGCGGACATCACTTGGGACCATGCCCAAACACAGGAGACCCAGGGTCTGAGAGGACCGCCCCCTCCCCCATGACAGGGCCTGAGCCAGCACTCCTCAGCCACTCCTCCCTCCTTTCCCAAGCCCAGGCCATCTTTCCTCGTTTGTCCAGAAGTTTAATTGCAGTGGCCTCTACACTGGTCACACAGCCGCCCAAGAGATCCTATTTTTAACATCTGGCTTACAATATTTATTTACAAAGATCATCAAATCTAGTTTTGGCATTTCATTGTGGAAATTTTCAAACATATACAAAAGAAAAGGGCACAGTATTATAATATACTTTCATTTTCTCATCTCCTAGCCTCAGGATAGTCCCTAACACATGGTTCTTGGTATGTCCCTCCCCCTTCTCAATTCTTACCCTATCTCTACCACTGGAGTCTTCTGAAGCAAACTCTTAACATCATAATGTGCAAACTATAAAGCAGAGTACTTTTTTCTTCAAATATAAGTCCAATGTGTCACTTTCCATTCAAAGTCCTTCTAACTAAGCATGAAATCCAAGTCTAAGGTCCTAGGCACTTGGGCACTGGGCTCCTCTTACTTGTCTCCAGCTCCTGGCCTCCGCACTGCTCCCTGTCACAAGCAGCCACACATAGCCCAAAGGCCTTCACACATACTCTCCTCCAGCTGCACCCCCCTCCACTAGACATCCACAAGGCTCACTCCTTCACTTCATTCACCGGTTCTCAACTGCCACCTCCTCCAAGAACACTTCCCTGACCCCCTATGTAGGCCACAACAGGGAATCGAATATTTAATAGCCCAAACCCATGTGATGAATCAATAACCCTGTGAAGGCAGGTAGACAATAGGGTTGCTCTCATTTTACAGATGAGGAAATAGGCTCAGAATGATTGAGTAAATTGCCCACACACATATAGCTATTAAATGATAGAACTAGTCCTTGAACACAGGTATTCTGACTACAACCTCCATGCTTTGTCCACCCCTCAGATACTTCTCTGAAATGAAACATTGCTTAAGTTGATTAAATGAAGATACAGCTTATGCCAAATTTATTCATTCATTCTATAAGTATCTATTCAACACTTGATACATGACAGGTACTGTTCTCAGCAATGGGGAGACAAGATTTGTCAGGTAGAATGATAGCCTCCAAAGATTCCACGTCCTAATCCCTGGAGCCTGTGAATATATTATGGTACATGGCAAAGGGGAATTAAGGTTGTAGACGGAATTAAGGTTGCTAACCAACTGATCCTGAGATGGGAAGATTATCCTGGATTGTCTGGATGGGCCCAATGTCAACCCAACCATCCTTAATAAGTGGAAAAGGGAGGCAAGAGAGTCAGAAGGATCTGAAGATGCTGCGCTGCTGGCTTTGAAGGTGGAGGAAGGGGCCACTAACCAAGGAAAACAAGCAATCCCTAAAAGAGGCAAAGAAACCAACTCTTCACAGAGCCTCCAGAACAAAACACAGCCCTGCCTGTAGTTTATACTGGCCCAGTAAGACCCATTTTGGACTCCTGACCTTCAGAACTGTGAGAGAGGGAATCTACTAAACATATGGTCATCTGTTACAGCAGCTACAGGAAACAAATAGAAAAAGGGAAGAAGACAAGATCCCTGGCCTCAAAAAGTGAACATTTTCTTGGAGTAAAGGATGATGAAGTCAGACTCTCTTCAAAGGGGCTGCTCTAGATATGTGTCTCCAAACAGCAAAGTCTGCTCTGAGGACACCCCAGCTGTTCCTGTTTGGACATGTCCTTGAGTGCCTCAGGAGCATGCTCTTTCGGTAATTACATGAAGTCCAGGTGCCTAATTTCCTTGTCAAGAGTGAGATTCATAGGCTCCATAGGCCCCTTTGTCTGAATATTAACCAGATTTAGGAAATTAACTGTATACAAGAAAAACAGGAAGGAGAGAAGCACAAAGTGCTTCTTAGATCCTTAATAAATGCAACCCCAACCTCCCTCCCAGTGCCTGTCTCCAGCCCTGCTGCTGGAATCTTTGCCACAGGTCCTCTCACAGTCAGCAGGATGGAAATTGGCCCCAACAGAAATGCACAGGCAGTGGCTCACAATTATAAGCTACTGAGGGCACCCCAGACTAAAATACACGCCAGTCAAATGTCGTGGCGAACTTGTGAAGAATCATCTAACAGAGTCACTTTCCCTCCTAGTATCTGCCTGTTTCTGAGGAAGGCACACAAGGAGGAGGAGGAGGAGGAGGAGAAGATGCCTACCAGGGAACAGAGGAAAACAGTGGGGTCTACTGTGACACAGAGAATGCGGAAGGGGACAGGGGCTGGGTCTACATTCACCCTTGCCTTTAAAAGATCAACTCTCACAGCTGAGATTTTCCTCCCCACTGTTCCTGTCTCCCACTTCCCATTCCCTTTCCTTCCTTCCCACCTCACTGGCCAAGTACAGAAATGTTTCAAGTGTTTCCCAAAGGACTTACTAAATTGATCCTAATGTGTGAACATGTCCTTCCTCCTTCTCTCCTGGCTGTGGTATTATGACATCCAGGAGCGCAATTCTGCACCTTAGCTCCTAATTTCCTAAATGACGTCAGCATCTCCAAACAGCACAGCCCCGGGGATATATTCCAGCAAAGGTGCTGCAGCTTTGCCCACACAGCTGCCGGCAGATGCCCCTCCTCAAATATTACTGTCATGCTTTCCCTCCACAGTTTCAGTCGCCAATTTACAACATCACAGCACCTCTTCAGCTGTACCACTTTAACCGAAGATGATTCTTGAGGCTTCTTCTAAAAGACAGTGACATAGCATAGCCCTATTGATAGCAGTTGATCTCATTTTTAATAGCATACACCCAACTGCAAGCTTCTAATATTTCCTTACTGTGGAGGCAGGGGTTGGGGGAATGGAGAGAGGGAATATTTTTCTCATCAGGATCTCAATTCGCACTAGTTAAAGGTGCTGTTCTCTTGGGAAGG